>LZPO01117160.1:17839-27926 GCA_001675575.1 Neotoma lepida
TGAAAGCATGTATTCAGTGTGTCAAGGCTATGCAGCACACCAACATGTGAAAGCATGTATTCAGTGTGTCAAGGCTATGCAGCACACCAACATGTTTGCCATCCCCCTCAGCCTCCACCAGCTAATAGTGACCTAATGATGACCTTACAGCATGTGCAGCTGGCTGACTCAAGCCTCAGTTTACCCAGCAAGTGCACTGATGTCAATCAACTGAATGCCTCTTTATTATTCTCCTAATTCAGGATACTTTTGATACTTATCATATATATGATATCTGTTTCTATCCTTGTTCTCACTCGTTCCTCCCCAGCCTGAGTCAATGCCAATGTCTCTTGCCCTACTGCTTCCTATAAAGGCATCTGGTTGCCCACTCATCCGGTTTACAAGCACCTAGCACAGTCCTGATGCTATCTGCAAAAAGATCATCATGATATGTCTTTGTATGTGTCCATCATGAATTTGATTGTTTGTCTCTATAGTAGGTGTTGCCTTCCCCAGGTCACCATTTGAACAGGAGTCCTTCTGACTTCTTCCTCGTGAGATGAGTTGTCATCAGAGGGGCNTCTGTGAAGACTTAATNAACAGACAATACTTTGAGAGCAGAAAGAAAGTGGTANCAGTGGCTTTGTGTAATAAGAAGAGCTTTGGTAGATGACAGCACCACACAAAAATAGTTTCTTACCCTCTAGACACTAGGAGGGCTGACCGTCAACTCCATATCATTCACCTGTGAGGTATAACATTAGTAGATCATTAGCCTCGTGGCCTTTGCCCAAAGCCAGCAGCTCTTGCATCTGAGCCTGCAACGTCAGCAGCCACAAAGGCATCACCATTCCAGTCTCTGTAACCTCTATGGAACAGAACACCTCTGATGTCAAAGGCCAGAAGAATATCAGTAAGTAACTTTTTGGTTGTTCAGTGGCTGGAGGATGCATAGGTCCAAATCTATCTATCTATATCTATCTATCTATCTATCTATCTATCTATCTATCTATCTATCTATCTCTACCTCTCATTTATTCTCTCTAATCCTTTCTCTCCCTCTCTCTTCTATCCTGAAATAGTACCTGAAAGAAAAAAAGTCAAACAAAATATAAATATATATATATATATATATATACACATATACTGACAAGTTCTTGACAAAAGCCAAATTTAGAAATTGAAAGCAGGCAGTTCTTCTGTTGCTAACACTATTGCTTCCTTGCAGTATAATCAATGAGCTTGTCAAAGAAAGGGAGAGAGGGAGGGAGGGAGAGAGGGAGGGAGGGAGGGAGGGAGGGAGGAAAAAGGATAGTTCTCTTAGACTTTTTGGACTATGTAAACACAGAGAAAGAAAGGGGTGAAAGACGTTTAAATTATAAGCAACAAAAACACCACAAATCGACTACATTAAAAAGAGACTGTTAACATAAAACACATATTTTAGAAATTTAACAGCTAGAATATAAAGGTATAATTACTATCAACAACATTGATAGTTTTCTTTGTTGAACCATGCTCAATACAAAAAGAATTCAGGCTATGAATCTTGAGAAATCTGGCATGCGATTACTCATTCCTGTTAGCTCACCATGAGGCCAAGATTAGGTTGCCAGAGCTATCTATCTTAACCCCCTCGGAAGATGAGGAAATCGGGGATCAGGAAGCTTGAGTGAAGAATTCAAGGTCACAGTGAGTCAGCCACAAGCTGACAAACCTCAGATCTTCTAACTCTGTGGTGCTTTGAAGACCCGTGTCATCTATCACAAACAACTTGCCTTGTGTGTTACACAAAACCCCTCGGGACTGTGTCCCTCTTTCTGCATCTTCCAACTAGTTTTCCCCTACTCTGTCTTGATGAGCAGACTGACACGGACTCACCTGTCTTCTTGCTCACACTGCTAGCTGAGTTGAATTAGAAGGGAGCCACAGCAAGTCTATGAGGGATAGAGGGTGGAGAAGCCAGGCCACCTCTCCTGACCCCCTCAGGTCAGCGTCCCCCTGAGAATGGAGCACCACATAGCTACCTTTCTTTCCTTCATTCACTTCACTCCTTCAGGCCTTACGTATGTATCTGTCTCTCTGTTAGTCAGGGTTCTCTAGAAGGACAAAATAAATAGGATTGAAATAGAGAATGGGAAAGGGGGGAGGGAGGGAGGGAATGGGAGAGGGAGAGAAAGTGGAAGGCGGGGGGCGGGTATTATAGATAGAGGAGGGAGAGAAGTGGGGAGAGAGAGGAAAGCAGAGAGAGAGAGTTCAATCAGTTTACTTTTAACTAGTAACAATAGCTACCTCACACCTGAAAGGCTGAGAGCCCTCTAGTTGCTCAGACCTTGAGGCTGGATGCCCTAGCAGTCCCAACCTGGAGCCAAACACTTGCAAGGTTCCTGGAGATGTGCTGGTCCTTGGCCAAGGATGGAAACCTGGAAATGCTGGGTCTGTTATCAGTGAAGGAGTCAGCAGCAGCACCACCACATTTGGGGTGGGTCTCCCCATATCAGTTAAGGCAATCAGAACGATTCCCTGGATGAGGCTCCTGACTGAGGCAGTTTTAATGTGTGGCAAGTGAACATTAAAACCAGCCATCATGGTCTCCTAGAGCTACTCTAACAAGTTGTCCTGGTTAGAACAACAGAACTGTGTCTCGTCCTTCCAGGGGCTGGAATTTTGTGATCAAGGGGCTAACAGAGCCATGCTTTCTCTCTCAAAGGTCTAAGAGGAGCTTGCTCAGTCTTCCTAGCCATTCCTAGCCTCTGGTGGTGGCTAATAATCCTTGGCATTCTTATGTTACTCCCATCTCTCACTTTACCACCACACAATGTCTTCCTGTGTCTCTGTCATGTCTTGTCCCTTCTTTTGAGGATACTGTCACATTGGATGAGAGTCCACCCTGCTTTGGTTATGTCTGTAAGCATCCTCCCCCCAAGATCACACACTTGGGACCGGTAGAGAGATAATAACTTCTGTGTACCTTCTAGATAGACAGATGATGATAGATGGATGAATGATAGATAGATAGATAGATAGATAGATAGATAGATAGATAGATAGATAGATAGACAGACAGACAGACAGACAGACAGACAGACAGACAGATAGATAGATAGATAGATAGATAGATAGATAGATAGATAGATAGACAGACAGATAGATAGATAGATAGATAGATAGACAGACAGATAGATAGATAGATAGATAGATAGATGACAGAGAGAGAGAGAGAGATACTGGAGAGATTGCTCACTGGTTAAGAGCACTTGTGGCTCTTGCATAGAACCAGGGATTGGCTCACAACACTCACATGGCAACTCACAACTGCCTATAACTCCAATTCCAGAGGATCCTACACACGTTTATGACCTTGTGGGCATGGTACACACACATGGTACACAGACATACATACAGGCAAACAGGTACCAAATTAAAACTAAATAAACCTTTAAGTATATGTAAATACTTTTTTATTACATCTAAAAATGTCATACAAATATATAATGTATTTTGATCATATTCACTCCTCATTTGTCCCCCTAACTTCTCCCAGACCTACTCCTAGCCCCTCCCAACTTCATGTCCTCTTTCTTTCTTTTTTTTTTTTAAATAACTCACCAAGTCCAATTAGTGCTATCCGCATACTCACAGGTATTGGGCCATCCTCAGGAGTATAGTCAACCTACCATGGACCACAACCTTAAAGAAAACTGACTCAGCTGGGCGGTGGTGGCGCATGCCTTTAATCCCAGCACTTGGGAGGCAGACNCAGGCGGATCTCTGTGAGTTCGAGGCCAGCCTGGGCTACCGAGTGAGTTTCAGGAAAGGTGCCAAAGCTACACAGAGAAACCCTGTCTCGAAAAAAACAAAAAAGAAAAAGAAAACTGACTCTCTGTGTCCCAGCAACCATCAACTATCAATAGCTCTTTGGATGAACCCCTCTTCATCACGCTGGAATCAGCATAGCTTCTTGAGGGACACAATTCAATCCACAGTCAGGTGAATAACAGCACTCTGCTATATCTGACCACAGGGTGATATATTATCCTTGTGGGTTTCATATATTCTACATACATTTTATAAGTAACTCTTTTAATAAACTCCTTTTTGTTTCCACTTGGGATATAGGTTAGGGTGAGAATGTTGGTCCACCCTAATACCAAGAAAAGGTCAAATAAATTACCTAACAGTAGCTTTTCCTGAGCACATCAGACGTCTAAGAGCATAAAACAACTTCATCCATTTTAATGAATCATAAGCCCCTAAGAGATGGACCACACAAACTGTCTCCCTTTCAGCAAAACGCAAAATGAAAATGCACCTGCTGTACAAGTGGGTTAAAAGAAAAGAGCTGACATCTTAGCAAAGTCTTAAGAGTCAAATGTAAGCTGACAAAACAGTATGGAGTCCCTAAAACCCAGTAACAAGCAGAAGTTGTCCCACTCCGCAGTTCCTTCCCAGAATCTTGTACCATTACTCTGAGAACGATTGAGGCAGAAGAAGCCCTCGGGTGGCACAAATGCTCTGTGGCCACCTGCTGCTCTGGTACAAATGTCTCACCTACTTAGCAGACTCCCTCAGATGAAGCAAACATCTAAAGTTGCTAGGAAACGGCAGAAATGCCTCCCACTTTCCAGCCCTGGCAGACTCTTGCTGCCCTTGAGAAAGGAAAGTTAAAGTTCTCTACCACTGTCCTAAGAAAGCCTCTGGAAAGGTCAGAAACTCTCTCTGGCCCAGAATCCTACATTGATAAAGCAGTGTCCTGTAACCATCAAAGGCAGAAAAATAGTACCATACAAAGATACCCCCAACACGAAGCAGTCTTTGGATGAATCAATAGCAAGAGAAATTACTACCATTGGGGCCCAGAGGAACAGAGTCCACCTACAGTGAAAATAAAACCAGGCAATGAAGATCCTTCCCTGATGAAGATCCTTCCCTGTACCGTTACAAGTGACATACAAAGTAACAACCAAAGCAGTGAGCTCCCGGTTCAGCGGAGAGACCCTGTCTCAAAGAGTAACATGAAGAGTGACTGAGGAAGACACTTGAAGTCAACCTCTGGCCTCTACACACACACGCACATGTGCACATGTACACACATGTGTACCATACACACACACCCAAAGAATGTTTGGAGATATGTAAAACCTGAGAGACTCCATGGCCAGCAAACTTGCATTAAATGAAATTTGGCAACTAAAAAAATTTTACAACTTCAAACAAAACTTTTGAGATTAAAAAAAAAAGATGGAAAATTTAGTCCACACATAGATAAAAGAAACAATGAAATTGGTAAACTCAGAAAACACATGAGGGTATTTTTTTTTATCTTAAGTCTTTTAAAAAGAAAATTTACAAATGCAAAGTAATAATGTATTACATAATTTATATCATGTAGAGGAGCCATATGATTAAAAAACAGTACAAAGGATGAGAAGAAAAGAGTAGCTTTAAAGATTTTATGCAACAGAAGAAATGATAGCTAATTTTAAAGTAGACTAGCATAGTGACATGTATTCTGTAAATTCTGCATCAACCACTAAACAATAAGAAAAAGATATATATATATATGTAATAATCCAACAATAGGATATTTTAAAAATCAAACAATCCAAAATAAAGTAGAAAAGGAAAAATAAGGAGAAAATAAAATGACAAATAGAAAGATACCACATTTAAATCCAACCACAGTTATTATCACATCAAATAAAACAGGGTCTAACTGTCCCCATTAGAAGGCAGAGAACAACAAATCAGAAAGCAATAAAACTTAACTATGTATAGTTTACACATATATAAATAAAAAAGGAGTAAGTGAAAAAGGGATTTAAAAAGATATACCAAATTAGCATTAATCAAAAGAAAACTATATCATAAAAGATACAATTTAAAACAAATACTATAAGATCTAAAAAGAGTATTATATATGATTTAAAAATTACAATAAGTGAAGAATGATTTTATACCATGATAAGATAATCTACCATGAAGACACCGGTGCTAAAAGCATACGTACCTAACACAGGTTTCAAGGAACATGACTGAAAAGATAATCTACTCAAATGGGAAACAGACAAACCCATGACACGGCACAATGTGGAGAATTCAACATTCATGTCTCAGCAATTGATTGAACAAGTATCTAGGACATGAGCAAAGGTATAGAGAATCTAAATATTATAGACCAGCTTGATCCAACTGCCATCTTACCCAGTGACAGCAAATACCCACTCTTCCCAAGTATACACTAAATACTCACCACCCAGACTATGCGCTCAGCTAAAATGCAACCAATTTTAAAAGAATGAAATAAGCCAAAGAGATGTACTATAACCATAGTGGGATAAAAACTAGAAATAAGTAACAGCAAGGTTTCTGGGGAATTACCAAGTATTGGGAAAATAAACACATTTAAATAAAATCAAAGTAATAAGAAAACATTTTGGATAAAACTGAAACTACAACAGGGTACAAGCCAAATGGTGTTTAGAGGGAAACATCGTCTTTAAATGTTTGTGTTAGAAAATAAGAAGAATCAGACATCACTTTTTTCCTACCTTAAGGGGCTTAAAAAAAAAAGAGGAACAAATTACAACCAAAGCGGATAGAAGAAAGAAAATAATAAAGATAAAAGGAGAAATCAATAAAATGGACAAAACCAAAACTGTGTCTCTGGGTTCCCAAAGGGATCAGAGCATGGAAGATAATATTTAATATATAATAATAACTTAGTTCCTAAGTTATTGGGGCTAATATGAACCACCTCTGTCTGTACCACTCCAGCTAATTTATGCTCTCTCCATGTGGACAATGAGTCAGAGAGAAGTAAACCAGAGGCAGAATCAGATAGTTTGGCCGTGGCTGAGTTCTCAAAGCCCAAGTTCTCATGATTACGTGAAGAAACTTTTTGTGCCACATTTTATATATTTCAGAGATTCTTCATTAAAATTCTTAAAACACTATGCATTAGATGAAATTAGCTTATTTTTTTCACATAACATAAAGACCTTTACAATAGTGAGATGTTATCTCTCTGGGGAATTGATAAATCTCAAATAATCTAAGAAACAACATAGTTGGGAAGCAATTTGGGTGAACTCTATTTCATGTGGAGTCAGTGGTTACCCACTGTGTCCTTTAAGGACACACCACTGGGACTTGTTTCAGGGTGCATGCTTTCAGAAAATAGCCATGATGAGANGTCTCTGCCATGCTCTGTCCAAACCCATCTCCTAGATGCTATCCCTATAATGATAGCATAGATGAACATTTATTGAAAATGCTCATTCACACTTACTGAATCTGGAAAACCACATGGTACCATCAGGATGTCCTTTCTAGTGGAAATAATAGCAGGTCCCGTCTGTTAATACAGCCATGTCTTAGGGTTTCGATTGCTGTGATGAAACACAGTGACCAAAGGCAACTTGGAGAGGAAAGGGCTCATTTCACTCACAGTTCTATACCACAGGTCATCATCAAAAGCAGTGAGAGCTGGAATTCAAGCAGGGCAGGAACCTGGGTGGAGGAGCTGATGCAGAGGCCATGGCGGAGTGTTGCTTACTGGCTTGTTCCTCATGGCCTGCTCAGCCTGCTTTCTTATAGAANCCAGAACCACTAAGCCAGGAATGGACCCACCCACAATGGGCTGGGCCCTCCTCTATCAATCACTAATTAAGAAAATACCCCACAGGATTGCCTACAGCCCAATCTTATAGAGGCATTTTCTCAATCGAGGCTGCTTTCTCTCTGATGACTCTAACTTGTGTCAAGTTGTCATAAAACTAGCCAGAACAAGTCACTTTAGGGGCTGGAAGCATGGAAGTGGTTAATAGCTCTGGTTGCTCTTCCAGAGGACCTGGGTTCAATTCTCAGCACCCAAAAGATAGGCCACAACTGTCTGTAACTCCAGTTCTTGGGAATCCAATGCCTCTTCTGGTCTCCACAGGCATTGCATGTATATGGTGCACAGACATTCATGCAGGCAGAACATTGACACATATAAAATAAAAATAGAGGTATAAAGATACATACATACATCAAGGCCAGTGTCCAGGTCTTGGTGTTTGTCTTTGTGGTGTGTAGAGATGAATAGGACAAGTATTTATCATTTACATTATGAATTAGGTACCCCACACTAGGTACAGTAATGTTCTCATTAACTCTTTCAATGATTCTCACTGGAATAGAATGGCTCCCTCTTCTATAAATAAAGGTTCAAAGAGGTTAAATAAGTTGTCTGACGCCATGAAATTCACAAGTAAAAACTCAGGCCCTTGAACAACTTGTCTAAGTCAAAACTGATCTTAATATAGCCTGGTTCTCTGGCTCACCACCACAGGCCTGGGGGCCTTCCTCATTCCTTGTTCTGGACTCAGTGGGACTAAAGTGTATGATCCCTGCAACTTGTTTTGGAAGAAACCAGAGTAAAGGTAAATAGATCCCAAAATCCAAAATGTTTAGCCCTGGAAGATGAGAAGTGGGCAAATTTATTAGCCATCCACGCTTCCTCGGTCNCCCACCTCTTACCACCCATGGCTCTGTCTTGTGTTTCAGAACCAGCCAGTTCTCACTAGTATCACCTGATCTGGGCTGCTTTCCTGAGAACTCGCTGCTTCAGGGTAAGTCCTCCGTGTGGCATCCTTCCCGTTGGTTTCGATTCTTCAAACCGCGATTTGGAAGCTCTGAGAGCATCACCCATACTTACCCCAGGTCCTGATGGGAGGGAGGGCGTCATAAGAGTCTTAGGAAGATCTCTGTGGTAGTTAGGGTCTGTTGGCTCTTCTTATCCTGTGGCTAAATCACTGGTAGAAATGACCTAAGGAGGAAGGTTTTATTCTTCAGTCCATCCTGATGGGGAAGGCATAGTGGGACAGCTCACAGTGGCCACAGTGGGGCGGGGAGGGGAGAGAGACAGAGGCAGAGGCAGAGACAGAGACAGAGGCAGAGAACGCCTACACTAGCTAACTTCCTCCTTTTACCCCATCGGGGTCACCAGCCAATGAAATGGTGCTCACATTCAGGATGAACCTTCTTCTATTTTGTTCATCCTCTCTGGAAGCTCCCACGGACACGCCCGCAGCTGTGCTTCACTAACCCCGCAGGTGCCTCTCAGTCAGATCAAGTTGCCAACCAAAATTAACCGTCACAGAGTCTACCGCACAATTACTGACCTGGCCCAATGCCAAGCCACACCGAGACCAGTTCCGTCTGCTTCCTGGGNGTGTTCTTTCTCTTTTGAGGGAAGCAGAGCATAGCCAGCCTCACTCCAACCCCTAACACAATTCCTAGCATCTAGAAGGGGCTCAATAGCCCTGTGAGGGGGGAAGGGGCGGGATAAACAGAAGCTCATGAGATAAAATGGAAGTGCANCCAGGCCCAGCTCAATCAACTCAACTAAGTTATCACTCTGGCTGCTGTCCTGAAGAAACAGTGACATTAGCCATAACAAAAAGAGGCACTGCCATGTCCCCTTCACTGAAAAAAACAGGAATTCTGGTTGTAAGGACAGCAATGAGGGAAGGGATTCAGTTATGCCTCGCTGCTCAGGGATTCTGAACATTCATACTTAAATAAAAGTGCTTACAGACTCCTGAGAGGCCAAACTCAAAGCCATGTCCTTCGTTACTTCACCTCAGGTGTGGAACATTTTCAAAGCAGTACTGGACAGCATGCATGGATGGTTCTATGAACTCAGGAAGCAATGTGATTGTAAATCACTGTTTTCCTAATCATGTCTCAAAGCTCTTCAACCTAGAGAGAGAACTCTAAAAATCTACAGGTCTCCCTCATTGGCATCAGAGTACTCCCTGTGTGTAGATGACTAAACTGCTCCAGACTCAAAGGGACCTGCAAACGTTTAGGAGGGAGCNGCTCCTACACAGANCCAAGAACAAGGTCTGTTCCACTCAGTGCTAGGCCTTAAGTGGATGCTGCAGACTGACCGTCTTGAGCCTTGGGTGGAGTACTGCAGACAATCTTGGACCTTGGGTGCAGTACTGCAGTCTTGGGCCTCAGGTGGAGTACTGCAGACAGTCTTGGACCTTGGGTGGAGTACTGCAGACAGTCTTGGGCCTCTCAGGTGGAGTACTGCAGACAGTCTTGAGCCTCA
>LZPO01117160.1:134796-156665 GCA_001675575.1 Neotoma lepida
CCAGTGAATGAAGGTCTTCACACCCAAAACTCTTTTGAGAAAGAGATTTATTTGGGAAGGAGGAGTCCAGGAGAGTAGCTGCCTCTACCAGGGTGGAGAGAACAGCTCAAAACTGCCCAGGCAGGGGCCCTTTATATAGGATGGCCAGGGGGTAGAGTCAACAAGGATTGGCTAGTTTTTTTCCTGCCCTGGGGTTGGTCAGTTTTGTGGGCTAGGGGCAAAGATGGCCCTGATGTGAGGGCCAAACTGTGTTCCTTTCACTGGCCTTTTTGGCTTTTGGTCACTAATTCTAAGGCCAGGGCACATATCCTTCACTGACTCTGATTCTATGGACCAAGAGTGTTATTTTGGTACTGGTTTCAGAGTCAGGGCATGTTTCCTTAGTTCTGGGTTTGGGGATAAAGTGCTCATTTCTCTGGCTCAAGTCCCAAACCCAGGCTGTGTTTCCTTCTCTGGTCAGAGCTCCAGGGCCAGGATGCTACTTTCCTGCTCTGATTGGTTGGTTTCACAAGCCAGTTGGCCAGCACAGAGAGGGCCCTGATATGAGCCTGTGTTTCTTTCACTGGCCTTACTTAGCATTCAGTCACTAATTCTAAGGCCAGGGCACATATCTTTCACTGACTCTGACTCTAGGAACCAAGTGTGTTACTATGGTACTGGTTTCAGAGTCAGGGCATGTTCCCTTAGTTCCGGGTTTGCGGATAAAGTGTTCATTTCTCTGGCTCAGGTCCCAAACCCAGGCTGTGTTTCTTTCCCTGGTCAGAGCTCCAGGACCAGGGTGGGTTTCTTTAGCCAGCCCATTTTCCCTAACATAGGCTTTCTATAATTTTTGTTGTTGTTGAAATCTAACTTTAAGGCATGGTGGTCTGATAAAATACAGGAGGTTATTCCAATGGTTTTATATCTGTTGAGATTTGCTTTGTGACCGAGCATGTGGTCAATTTTCGAAAAGGTTCCATGAGGTGCTGAGAAGAAGGTATATTCTTTTGTGGTAGGGTGGAATGTTCTGTAGATATCTAATAAGTCCATTTGATTCATAACATCTGTTAGGTCCTTTATTTCTCTGTTAAGTTTCAGTCTGGNAGATCTGTCCATTGGTGAGAGTGGTGTGTTGAAATCTCCCACTACTAGTGTGTGGGGTTTGATATTTAAGCTTTAGTAATGTTTCTTTCACAAATGTGGGTGCCTTTGTATTTGGGGCATAAATGTTCAGAATTGAGACTTTATCTTGATGGATTTGTCCTGTGATAAATATGTATGTCCTTCCTTATCTTTCGATTGATTTTAGTTTGAAGTCTATTTTATTAGATATTAGGATAGCTACACCAGCTTGCTTCTTAAGCCCATTTGATTGGAAAGCTTTTTTCCAGCCTTTTACTCTGAGGTAGTGTCTGTCTTTGAAGTTGAGATGTGTTTCTTGTATGCAGCAGAGGGATGGATCCTGTTTTCGTATCCATTCTGTTAGCCTGTGTCTTTTTATAGGTGAGTTGAGACCATTGATATTGATGGATATTAATGACCAGTGATTGTTAATTCTTGTTATCTTGGTGGTAGTGTTGTGTTTCCCTTCTTTGGTGTTTGTTGGTGTGGTAGTGTTGTGTTTCCCTTCTTTGGTGTTTGTTGGTGTGGGATTATCTATTGCCTGAGTTTTCATGGATGTGTCTAATTTCCTTAGGTTGGATTTTTCCTTCTAGTGCTTTCTGTAGGGCTGGGTTTGTTTAAATCTGGTTTTATCTTGGAATATTTTGTTTACTCCGTCTATGGTGATTGAGAGTTTTGTTGAGTATAATAGAGAGTAACTGCCTCTACCAGGGTGGAGAGAACAGCTCAAAATTGCCCAGGCAGGGCTCTTTATACAGGATGGCCAGGGTATAATAGTCTGGGTTGGCATCCGTGGTCTCTTAATGTCTGCATAATGTCTGTCCAGGACCTTCTAGCTTTCATAGTCTCCATTGAGAAGTCGGGTGTTATTCTGATGGGTCTGCCTTTATATGTTACTTGGCCTTTTTCCTTTGCCGTTCTTAATATTTTTTCTTTATTCTGAATGTTTAGATGTTTGGTTATTATGTGGTGAGGGGACTTTTTTTTGGATCCAGTCTATTTGGTGTTCTGTAAGCTTCCTGTATCTTCATAGGTATTTCTTTCTTTAGGTTGGGAACTTTTCTTCTATGATTTTGTTGAATATATTTTCTGTGCCTTTGAGTTGGTATTCTTCTTCTTCTATCCCTATTATTCTTACATTTGGTCTTTTCATGGTGTCCTAAATTTCCTGGACGTTTTGTGTTATGACTTTTTTGTCTTTAGTGTTTTGACTGATGATTCTATTTTCTGTATTGTGTCTTCAACGTCAGAGATTCTCTGTTCCATCTCTTGTATTCTGTTGGTTATGCTTGCATCTGTAGTTCCTGTTCGTCTAGTCAGATTTTCTATTTCCANCANTCCCTCAGTTTGTGTTTTCTTTATTGTCTCAATTTCAATTTTCATANCTTGAACTGTTTCCTTCATTTGTTTAATTGCTTTTTCTTGGTTTTCTTTGATTTCTTCCAATTTTTTGTTTGTTTTTTCTTTCATTTCTTTAAGGGAATTTTTCATTTCCTCTCTAAGGGCCTGTATCATCTTCTTAAAGTCATTTTTAGGATTGATTTCTTCTGTTTCTTCTGTGTTGGTATGTTCAGGTCTTGCAGGTGTAGAACCACTAGGTTCTGATGGTGTGATATAGGTCTTTATGTTGTTGCCTGTATTTTTGCNCTGTCATCTACTCATCTCTTCCTCTGCTCGGTGCAGGCGGTGTCTGTGTCTGAGGGTGCCTCTCTTTTTCAAATTGATAGTCTTGGGTCCNCTGGGAGTTCTTGGTCAAATTGGTGCTGATGGGCTCTGTTTCTCTGGGAGCAGCTTAGGCCAATCGCTGATAGTGGGTTCTGTCTCAGGGAGCAGCTGTTCCCAATCAGTGTAGGGTGGACTTATAGCTCTAGTGGTTGTTGGTGTCACATGGGATGGTTTTCTTGATGAGGGGCAGGGAAGGAGGCTGCTGTTCTGTCCCTGGGGCTCCAATGGCTGTTCCCAGTCAGTGCAGGGTGGGTTTATGACTCCGGTGGTTGCTGGGGTCGTTGGGGCTGGTTTTCTTGGCGAGGGAGCAGAGAAAGGCAGCTGCCTGGTCCCTAAGGCTCCAATGGTTGGGGGGAGGGACACCGGGGCCTAGGGCTAGAGACCTGGTCTGCCGGTCCGGAGATGGAGCCTTACCTGTTCCCAGTCGGTGTAGGGTGAGCTTATGACTCCGGTGACCTGGTTTGGTGGCTGGACGTCTCCTTCTCTTGTGTTCTCAGGTCACACTCTGCTCAATGGCCAACTCCTCAGCTGATCTTGTTTCCTCACACTGTAGGTTTCTGAAACCTCTCCAGAANGGATCTCAGCTGAACAGGTTGATCAGTAGGGCAATCTCACCAACGCATCCAAGTTGTTGGGCTTCCCACAATTGGCAGCTGGATCTCGGCCNGGCNTCGGGCCGAGTGCTCNGGTCAGGTCTGGTTGGGTCCCACGNGGATGGCTCCTTCCCGAAGTGTTGGGATCAAAGGCGTGCGCCACCACCGCTAGGTTCAGAGTTCCTCATGTTCGCTCCTACCATCAGCCAATGACTCCAAGAAACATGTTTTGCTATCTTCAGCAGTNCTTAGCGTCCTNTAGTCCCAGCTACTCCAGGTTGACAGAGGAGGATCACTATAGTCTGACCTAGCGCAGCAGGTAGTTCTTCAACCTCCCCTTGGTTTTTTGAGGGGCAGTGCCTTTTTTCCTGATGTCAGCAGTGTGTGGATCTCTTGTCAATCCTCAGCTGATCTTGTTTCCTCAGACTGCAGGCTTCTGAGTCCTCACCCGAATGAATCTCAGCTGAACTGCTGCTCAAAGCCTGAAATCTTAAGAGGCCTCTCAGAATAAAGACTTTCCATGGGCTATGAACTGTGTCTGAGTGATCATCTCTGGTGGGCTCCCTATAACAAGTCAATCTGAGAAGACACAAGAGATGGAACTTACATAGTGGGCTTCCTAGCAACCAAGGAGGCAAAGTTTCTACTAAGGAACACTGTCACTGTGACCTGGAAACCAGCTGCTGTCCTCTAGCCAGTTTGAGTTTTTCATGCTACTAAAAAATAGGTAAAGAAAGAGTTTGTGGCATTGGCCAGGGTAATTCATCCTAGTTATCCTGAGGAAATACAGCTGCTTCTACTCAGTTATAACAAAGATTACTATATCTCTTTGAATAGTCCTTCGAGTCTATGTATAACCAACCTATTATCTGCTCTTTTCTGTTACAGGAGTCCTGGTGGATTCTCTGCACCTGCTCATACCCTTTTAGTAAATAGTTCCTTAATTAAATCCTCAAAATTATTCTGCTTTTAGCTAGGTATGGTGGTACATGCCTTTAATCCCAGGATTTGGAGGCAGAGAAAAGCAGATCCTTCAGTTGAAGGACAGCCTGGTCTACAGAGAAAATTCCAGGACAGCCAAGGCTACACAAAGAAGCACGGTCTTGAAAAAAAAATTATTCTGCTTTGACTGTGCCATCTATTTCTTTGGGGCAATCCTATTTGATATTTCAGGAAGCAGAGACACAGCCTTGTACAAAATAGAAAAAAAAATCTTTTCTCATAAAAAAATTGAACGAGAAGCACCAAATTTAAATGAGGAAAACTAGGAAGGAGATAGGAACTATCTGGAAAGGTGACAGATGACAATTACCAAAGATGACCTTACTAAATGTAACACTCTGGCTGACACTACAGCCTACAATTGTTACAGAGCCTTCTCTAACTGTAGGCCCATGAAAACTAGCAGCTTTGGGGTCAATAAGTACATCAGGGTAGCACTCTGGAACGAATAAGTTGCCTTCAAAGCCCTACCAAGTATAGTGCCTTTTCTTCTTAAAGTGAGTGGTCTGCAAAAGAGTTGTGTCCCTGTCTCCTCAGGAAACTAGTCAGTGCTGTAACACACTGCATAGCATTGCACCACAGCTCTCCCCTCCCAGCTGTTTTAACTCGTCTGCAGACTTGCTCCTGACCTAGTGTTACAACTTTAATCTCTAGAAGTGAAGGGAGGTTGGGATGGCATTAGAGAATGGGATTGTTCACAGTGTGTCCTCCACAGTGGAGGGATAGTTCCACATACTCCATACCACTGGATCCCTAGGAATTCCACTAGGTAGAAGGCCCCCGAAATTTTGTCAAATTTATTTCTCACCTTCTAGCATACAAAGGACCTACCAATACACCTGGGATATGTGCTAAGTATTGTTCACCTGGTGCAATCAGCTTGATAGCATCAGTATCGTGAACTGGTTTGAGGTCTAGAGAGAAAAGGTGTTGACAAAGTGTGACTACTTGCATCATGACACAGGGCTGGAGAACGAATATCCTCCTGAGGTAAGAAAGTGAAGGTGTACTGTTGACCTTGCCAACTGCAAGCTGCCTCTAGGAGTCTGTACTAAGAGGTATAGAGGGAAAGCCTTCAACAGTATGACAGCTGCATGTCAGGTACTTGATGTGTTCATGTACTGAAGCAATGAAACACACACACCTGCAATTGGAGTCACCACCTGAATAAACTTATGACTAATATTCTCAAAGATCTGCTTTCTGCACGGGCCATATGGTGAATTGAGTGAGGATGTAGGCTGAATCCCAACCCTGCATCCTTCAAGCCTTTTGTGGTGTCACTCATCTCTGCAATCCCTCCAAAAAGAGGGTGTTGCTTTCAATTTAAGAATATATAGTCTTACATTTGGAAAGGCTGTAAGTCTGAGATAAAGACATAAGCGGGGCCATGCTCCCTTTGATGGTGCTGGGGAAGGATCTGCCCCCAAGCCTATCTCTAAGCTCCTGATAGCTTGCTGATCTGTGCCATACTTTGGTTTGTGACAACATAATTCCAGTCTTTGCATGATTTTCTCTCTGCATATGCATTTGTGTCTATTTCCCCCATTTTATGACATGAGTTGTAATTAAAGGTTAATTGCCAACTTGAGTGGAGTAAAAACTATCTGTATTAGTAAAACATACCTTGGTGGTGTCTGGGTTAAGCCTTGGTGGTTTACAATGTGTGTAAAAATGTACATAGGCTTGGAAGAGAGAGGAAAAGGGGGATAGACAGTTATATAAATAAGTAATTTTAAAAAATAAAGTCTTTTAAAGAGACAGTAAAAGTAATATAAAAAATAACCCATGTAAAGATGGATTATATTGTATTTCGGGTTTTTAACTGAAGAGAGACATCTGATTGTAAAGGCTGCTGAGTTAAACCAATATGTATATTTTAAAGGTACCTTGACTTCAAAATTTATGTCTAAGGATACACTGCTTTAGAAAAGAGGTTCTGCTTTTGTTTCCACAGAAGATGAGAACCTGTGGATTGCTTCTAGGCTAATATGGTTTGATCAGCCAAGACCCCCTGAGAGGTCTCCAGATAATCCAGTATCCAGAGCAGCTTCAAGGCAACTGGCTCAGAGAACACAGCATCATAGGCCACTCCAGTCAAGACTTGACTATAATTCTTAATTTTCTCAGGATCCCCATAAGAATACAGTGCCCTCAATCAGCAGGAAGTAGCCTAGAACACTACGCCCACATTCCCAAAAAATGGATTATGGATGTTTGTCTTTGTCTAGATTATTGGTTGCAAATTGTTATTGGTCATGGTCAATCTCTTTCTAAAAGAAGAAAGTGGGATATGATATAGAAATGTAGGATATAGATATGATAGGATGAAAGGATAGATTATTGAATCTACTTTTAAAGAAAAACAACTTGTTTGAAATGTTTTACATTGCTATAGATTTTATTTATTGATACAAATTTAAAATTAATTTTTTATACTGTATGTATATTTCTACTCTTATTTAAGGTATTATGTTTGTACAGCTCATTTGAAATTGTAATGTATAATTAAGAAATACAGATTATTAGTCATCTATGATAATCAAACTTATAGTCATGTTAGTTAAGTTTTCTAGGTATACATAGATATATTTCAATTAGGTAGGTAATCTTCAAACACTTCAAAGACCTACAGAATATGGCATTTAAAATGTTTTAAAAACTTAGACTTTCTGGACAGAGAGACACATCTGTTCCTGGCAGCACCGATTTACTTCAAAGAGAAAGATGGGCATTGAAGACACTCTATATGGAGTTTATCTTCTTCTTAGCAAAAATAACTATTTGGGCAAGAAACTGGTCTTGCCTGGACTGCTGATAATGTTATATAAACTGGACAAGCAGGACCCATAGGTAGGTGACCATTGAACTTTGCAAGGCAAAATGGTACTTCAGGTTCCTGCTTCACAGAGGAGACTGCCAGACATTCTGCAGGACACAAGGAAAAATGACTAAAAAACTCTAGACCTATTGGCTGAAGATGGATACCCCAACATTACAGAGGAACTTTGAATAACTGTCCAGACAGGCAGCTGTCTGTCATTTCCAGAATATTGGAAGTTGCTTACANTGCATTCCCTGTTTACTTAGGTAATAGTATATCCTTCTGGGGTCTTTGATGTAGTTGAAGGCTAGATAGTTATTGCCGGGAGCCAGAGCTTTAGCCAGGATTTGTGATTTAGTTTTAAGAATAAAGCATAATACATAGCTTGTTAAAGAATAGCTGTTATTCATAGGTAAGTTAGAAGTTAATAACAATCTTTCTTAAGTACATAACAGGAAACCTACTGCCGTGACCAAGAACAGAACATGAATGCCTGAGAACAGTTAGGAGGTTTACACTTGGTCTCAGATGAGTTCCTGAGAACAGTTAGAGAGTTTATACCTGGTCCCAAGGTAGCTTGAGGTTTCCTGGTCGCCTTGACAATAATCAGCCATCCAAATCTATTGCCCTTTCTACCCTGCCAAATATCCCTGCACCTGCAGAACATTCTGCGTTTAGGTCACCTAGCAACCTAGCCCCATTCTCCCTCACACCCCCTGAGTAGCTAGCCAAACATTCTGCCTTCATCAAGTATAAATATCAGCATGAAAAAAATAAAATTTGCCACTTAATCAGAATTACTGTCTTGTGGTCTGTTCCTTGAGTCTCCTGTCCTTTTCCCCCTTTCTAGGTGGTTGTGTTCGCGTTCTGTCCCACGGGTCGGGACAAGTTATTATAGTTTTCCTTAGTCACGATAAAAGATAAATTAGATATGAAACCTTAGACTCACAAATATAGGATAGAATATTTTCTTTAATTTTGCCAAATATAAATAGACTAGACTTTGTAACTGTAATTCTTACTTGGTAACTGTTCTATTATATGTAATTTTACTATGTTAAAGTTAAAATCTTCCTTTTTGATTAGACAGAAAAGGGGAAGTGCTGTGGGATGTCTTTCTGTATGCTGTGAATATGTGTTGCTCTGAGTGGTTGATAAATAAAGCTGCATTGGCCTATGGCAAGGCAGCTTAGAGGCAGGTGGAAATCCAAGCAAAAAGACAGGAAGAGAAAGAGAGACGCCAGCCTGTAGCCCAAGGAACAACATGCCCGCAGACCAGTAAAGCCACAGAACACAGGGCAAAACATAGACTGATAGAAATGGGTTAATTTAAGTTATAAGGGTTAGCTAGTGGGGCTGGAGAGATGGCTCAGTGGTTAAGAGCACTGATGGTGGCTCACAACCACTTGTAATGATGTCCTCTTCTGGCTTGCAGAGACACATGCAAGCAGAACACTGTATACATATAAATAAATAAAAATAAATTAAGACTTGGTGGCAAGGAAAAAAAAAAGCTAGCTAGCAAGAAGCCTGCCAAAGGCCATGCAACTGGTAATTAATACAAGCCTCTGAGTAATTATTTTATAAGCGGCTGTGGGACTGCAGGGCCAGGTGGGACCGTGGGGCCAGGCAGAGCGGAGAACCTTCCAACTACAGATGGCATTATTGAGAGATGGTTAAAGATAAAGGGTGGGTACCTAGTTAGAGAAAGGTCACTGAAGATGTATCCTTGAGCGCTTTATCTTGCCCTGGCCTTCCTGTTTTTCTGCCTCTTGGCCACCATGATGTGAATTCCTCTGCTCTGCCACACCCTCCCTGCCCTTTGATATCATGAGGCGAAAATCTTTCCTTCTTGAAGATTGTCAGGTACTGTCACAGAAATAGGAAAGCTACTAAACTAGTCACTAGTAGCTCTTCTACTTCAGTATAACTTCATGCTGACTTAACAAGTTTCATTTACTATGACTCTAAGACCATGCTGAGTTTTTCATTTTCTGTGTTCATCACCATCACTCCAACCCCATCCCCAGCACCCATCATTTCTAACATGCATATTGCCATCTTCCTTGTAATTGCAGTCCCTACAAGCTCATCTGCCCCCATAATGCAGCGTCCATTATAATAGCCCTGTTGAGATACTTAAGGCAGCTCTTGCAGAGACAGGTCTAGTGACTCCTACTTGGCTTCTCCTAAGAGCCCTCATTCCACAGGTCAGGGAACCTATGCGGTGATTCCTCCAGTTTTTCCATATGTCTAATCAGGAATTACAGATGAAGAAAACACAGGACAAATGTCCTGTGATGGATAATCACTGAGATGGCTCTGAACTGAAACTACCTTGGCTACAGAACTTCAATAAGCCCCTGCTCTGTGGCAAGCACATCGCAATGATGGTCAGGAATTCCTATCAGGTTAGAGGTGGCATCCAGCAATCCTTTCAACATCTGGCTGTTTCCTCAGTGCACACTCACCTTAGTCAACGGCCATCGGTCCTTCTGGAAGACTGGGAGAAAGTTAAATAGGATAAATGCTTAGCAGGATAGCAGGTTCCTTACTCAAGCAGATCGTTGGGGTTTGAATATGCAGTGTTAAAGGCTCATGTGTTGAAGGATGTCCCAATCTAGCAGTGTTCAGAGGTGGGTGATTGGCTCATAAGGGCTCTGACCTCTTCAGTAAATTAATCCCTGATGATTCGTGATTAAGATAACACTGCCAAGAGGAGGTAGAAAACAAGAGGTTGGGCTTAGCTAGAGGAAGCATGCCACTGGGGATGCCAGGAAAGGATGCATCTTGTCCTCAGGCCCTTCACCTCTTCCTCCTCCCAGCTTCCGGGCTACCAGGTGCAATCATCACCATGCTCCATCACACCTTCTGCCATTATATTCTGACTCACCACCGACCCAAAGAAACAGAACCAGCTCACTGTGGACTGAGGCCTCTGGAACTGTGAGCCAAGAACCATCTCCCCCTTCGAACTGTTTTCCTCAGGTGTCTATCACAACAAAAAGAATGGCCTAACACGGATGCTAGACCCAGCCTCTTCTTACTGAAAACTAGCTCATAGCAGGAAATGCTGATTCAGAGGCCATGGCTCGGCTTTGCTGACACTTCTGTTTACTCAACCGAGAACTCTTACCAACAGCAATCGATTAAGAATCTAGTAAACAGTTCGCCTTTTCCCCCAGGCATGCCATGATTAACCAGTGAATGCCATAGGTCTCTAAAACAACTGCAGCTTTGGTTCTGCTGCCCAAGACAGTAGTCACACCATATTGCTTTTGAACAACTGAGTCCTTTTACTTTAGGAACCCATCAACCCTGTGGCATCTAGGGACTCTATGATGGGAGATAATTCTCACAATACCATCTGACCTACAAAGACAACCAGCCTAATTTTAGGGGCTCCCTCACTGGTGCACAGTGGTGCACCAAACAACATGAGATTAAACGAAGCATAAGAGAAAGTAAACAAGAGGTAAACACAAGATGTATGAGGCTACTTGAGTAAAATATTTTTACAGCAGACTTTTTCCATGAATATAGTCTAAAACACTGATCAAAAAAGCACAGTAAATACATTTCAGTAACACATTATTCATAATGCATATGTGGTATTATTATACAACTGGCAACATATGCTTGCTAACAGCATCATTACCCAAAGAAAAGTAATAGGAGTACCATGACACTGCAGCAGCTATAGCCATCACAAGGCCACAGGAAATGTTTACCTCCATTGGAACCTTATAGGAGCAGTCTTATATGCTGGGAAGTATGTTCTCTGAACTCTGCCGAGATGGGTGGTCTTATATGATAAATCCATCCTAAAATTCTGTTCTCCTGAGTACGGTGGCTCCTGTGTGTAGTACATCCTCCCATGTATCACACCTCATCCTTTGGTACCTCCTGGAACATGGGTCTATGTGGTGATATTTTATTTGTGTTCTAACAACTAAAACTTATCTGGGGATCAGAGAACTGAAGAGCCACTAGATGAGACATAGTAGCCAGAAAGTAGTGGCACACGCCTTTAGTCCTGTCACTCGGCGGGGAGGGGGGGGTGGGCAGAGATCCATCTGGATCTCTGTGAGTTCAAGACCACACTGGGAACAGAGCCAGGTGTGGTGGCACACACCTTTAATACCAGCACTTAAATCTCATGTCTTTGCTTGGGAAGGACATGCCTTTAATCCTAGGAAGTGATGGCAGGAAGCAAAAAGGTATGTAAGGTGCAAGGACCAGGAACTAGCTTTTGAGCAGTTCAGCTGAGATCCATTCGGGTGAAGACTCAGAGGCTTTCAGTCTGAGGAAAGAAGATCGATCAACTGAGGAGTTGGTAAGGTGAGGTTGGCTGTGGCTTGTCCTACTCCTCTGATGTCTCAGTTTTCACCCCAGTATCCGGGTTTTTTATTACTAAGACCATTTAACAATGTCTTACAAGTCTAGGTACAGGTGATGTAAAGCAGAGGGGGAAGGAACGGCTTCTGAGGAGACTCAGCAGTGCCTTGCAGGGAACATCTCTGGAGACTATTACATGCAGAGCAGGGTTTTCTATGGGCAAGGAAGATGCATCAGAACTTAGGGTTTCAGTTTCCCCAGCTTTACCGAGATCTCATGTCTCCCTATTTATCGGAACTGCATCCAGTCCAATCTGTGGTCTTCAACAGTAAATAAAATGTAATCTTTGGTGGGTTAGGAGACTTGGCAATTTAATTAAAAGAAACTATTTGATCTTATTTTTAAACCAGAGACCCTCATACTACTCTGAAAATGTTTTTTAGATCTATTTGTGTGTGTGTGTGAGAGAGAGAGAGAGACAGAGAGAGACAGAGACAGAGACAGACAGACACACAGCACCACCTTCAGAGGTCAGATCTCCAGGAGGAGGAGTTGGAAGGAGCAGCTGGGCTGCCCAACACAGGTTCTGGGAACCAAACAGGTCCTTTGGAAGAACAAGTACTCAGCCACTGAACTCTCCAGTCCCCTACACTTTTGTTTTGCTTTCTTAGAGACAGGGTCTCTCACTGTATAACCTTGACTGGCTTCAAACTCTGTCTGCCTCTGCTTCCTAAGTGCTGGATTAAAGGTGTGCACCACAACTCTCAGCCTACATTGTCTTGTTTTGGTGATTTGAAATTTTTTAATTATGTATACTGGTGTGTCTGTGTATGAGTATGTGCACCATGTAAGCGCAGGTGCTCCTGAGTCCAGAGACAACCACTCTCCCTGGAACTAGAGTACAGGCAGTTGTGAGCTGCCTGACATGGGTGCTAGGAACCAAACTCAGGTCATCCAGAAGAGCAGTACAAGCTCTTGGCCGCTATGCCTTCACTTCAGCCCNGAAAGTGATTTTGAAAACGTTTACCAGGCAGCTGGTGCCTGGTGGGAGACAAGGAAGCCACACAAGAAACAGCAGGCTTGATATAGCAGAGAGAGACTGAAATGATCTCTTTAGTCCCTAATTCCGGACAAACTGTAAATACCATTTGCTTTGCCAATTCCTGTCTCTGTTTTCTGGTAAAAACAGCCATGGACCAGAGATTCCATGGCAGGAATCAAATTCCAATTCAAGGAAACACAACTCCTGCATGAAGTCCATTCCTTTGGGGTTAAAGGGAGAAAAAAACAAAAGGGAGCACACCTACTTGTGCCACTTGTGTACAAAGAACAAGAATACCTCCTGGTTTTTAAATTTATTGTCATTTAATGTAAAGCTGAAACAGACTGTTACAACAACACCCGACATCTTAAGACCCCACAGAGAACGACATGCTCTTGCTACTGAAAAACTGTTTTGAAGCATCTGAACGTTACCACCTGAAAACCGAAGATCTAGTGATTTCAAGCCCTCTGTGAGCACAGTAGAAAGGTCAAGACCACTTACCAGATGCTCACCACCATAGGAGGGGTCCAAGCTCTGTCAGTCAAAAGTGACTGGAACCCACAAATCAGTGTGATAGGTGGTCCAGTGCTGGGCTTAAGTGTCTGAAGAACAGCAAACACCAAATGTTCTAATACCAACTAGAGCATTACTGTTTCTATGAGGGATGACTCATCAACTGAAGCCGCCTCGGCCTCAAGCTGGCTGTGCTCAGTCTCTGGGAGGGGGATCCTACATTCTTAATGTTCCCTCTGGCATCACAGGCTTTAAAAATAAGCAGGACAATTTCAGCATCCAACAGTAGCCATCACTTTGAATTGCACATTACACTAACATATGAAATGTAAGCATTTTGTCACATATCAACTCTTGGCCACAAACAACAGGACATGAAAAGCTATACAAGGACAAAACACCACACAAGTTTTGGGTATTCCCATTATCCAGGTGTTAAAGAGATGGTAATGACAAATCAGAAACTGCACCCAATGTTTGCCTCCAACTTTCTATTTTACCGTCTTCTGGTGCCACCATATCCTAGGATGAGAAAAATAAAGTCTATATTAGTTTTTCAAAATACAGGAAAACTGCTCATAAACTGCACAAGTTGTACATGTTTCTTGTTAGGAAACAAGAAAGCAAGCTATGAGGGAAGGCTACAATGCACCATGTGGTGGAACAGGATGTTGAGGGACAACGTAGATCTTCCCAGTCATCAAGTCTCATAACCTCACACATACTTGCTATCAGGAAACCAAAGAAGAGCTCCATTATAAGCTAACATGCAAGCAATGTGCCAACATGCAAATAATAACTATGAACATGCAACATCTAAGCTAAAAAATGCAGAGAGGGCAATGGACTATAAGCCATGTCCTGCTGACCTCTCACAACTCAAACTCAGGGGTAAACAGAAGAAATGGAGGAGGCATGAATTTTTAATGTGTTGTTGGAATACCACTCACCCATCACCCCACATACACCATAACAAACAGGCTCTCAACAGTTTGGAACATAGCTCATCTGTCAGTTCATGGAGTGTATGTGCCTCTGTTGCTGAAATACAGCAACCTCTCCATGTCTGTGGTTTCCACATCCATGGACTCAACCCACTAAAGTTTGAATATATTTTTTTTAAAGATGCACCTGTAGTATACACATACCATTTTCCTTGTTGTCCCCTAAACATCACAGTGCAACAACCGCATACATAATGTGTGCACTGTCTGAGGACCACAGGTGGTTCAGGGAGCATGTTGTACTACTGATATGCAAATACTATGCCATCTTTATAGGGAACTCGAGCATTCATGGGTTTTGTATGCCTGGCGATTCTGGAAGCAATACCACCACCATCTCCATATAGAGGGATGGCTGCATCTGAGAGTACAATTGCTGGGCCCTAGGGATGTGTAGGTTCAAGTTTAGTAGGTAAAGTGATTATGCCATTTATATCCAAACCAGCACTAAGAATTACACTCTTACATTTCTACACAATTGATATATGTTTTTATCAACTTCATGAATTATTCATTGCTCTGTGTCTTCCTTCTGGAGAAAGTCAACCAATCCAGGGAAATCGGCAAATGTCTCATTTCCCACCACCTCTAACAGTTCTGTTGTTTTTCACATTGTATCTTTGCTTTCTATAAAATGCCCTCTTCACTCTTTAAAGTAAATATTATAATCATACTGCTGACATTTTTTTAAAGGAAGGGAAGAGTCCAAACTTTTTTTTCATTTACTTGTCTTTTATGTACATTGGTGTCTTGCCTGCAGGTTTGCCTGTATGAGGGCATCGGATCCCTTGGATCAGAAGTTATAGACAGTTGTGAGCTGCGATATGGGTGCTGGGAATTGAACCCAGGTCCTCTGGAAGAGCAGCCAGTGTTCTTAACCACTGAGCCATCTCTCCAGCCCACTGCTGACATTTTTTAACGTCTAACTCAGTATTACTTTTGTAATTCTTTTGACTTAGAAAGGCCAGAACTCTACAAACTTTGAAGGTTCTAGCTGGGAGCTTCAAGGATTCAGAGTTAAACATTTATAGACACTATAACATCCAGAAAGGCTTAATCTTCAAGCCACTTTTAGGAAATATTTAAAGTGGGAAGAATGAATTTGAATTTGGTTTCAGTCTCAGTTAACTGTGTTAACATGTTTGGTGGGCACACTAAATAAAGTCATGACTGCTCACACTCAGGGGTTTTAGGTGGGTACACTGGACAAAGTCATGACTGCTCACACTCAGGGGTCTTAGGTGGACACACCCAATGAAGTCACAACTGCTCACACATTGTTAGGAAGATCTTTCTGTACTTCCCTGTACACACCAGCATTTACCTGATGCTGTTCTGGTTCTGCAGTCTGTATTTGAGCTTGAGGATGCAGAATAGCTCCCTGCGCCCCCACCCAGTGGTGAGTAGGCACGACTATTCCAGGTGCCAGAGTATGAAGGAGGGTAAGATGGGTAGTACCATGAGTCTGAGAAGGGGGTCGCCGCCCTTAAAGACACAAAAATGAGTTAAGCATCTTTTTTTCTGACCACCATTACTTCCCTGCTCCTAAGTCAGAAAAAAGCCATCTTTATCAAGTATTTTTTTAACCACAAAGCTTGTGTCTACTACTGTCAGTTACAGACACTGCTGTGGGAATAAAAAGTGACAGGAAGGAAGTAGTCCTTCTTTCTGAATTCCCAACCAAAGTCTGAGCTCGGAGTACCATAAAACTCAAGACACTCCAAGACCCAGCCCCAAGCTCTTTTCCAAGCCCCCTCTATCACTCCCCAGGCCAGACTGCCAACTGTGCCTTCCCCAACTGCTGTGTCCTCTGCCTTCTTCACATGTGCTCAGATGTCAGGCACACAGTCCTTCTCCTGTCTCTCAGGATGACAGCATAGGAAGGAAGACAATAAAGGAAAATAATAGGCATAAGACTGACCAAAGCAAACCAAAGTCCTGTGCCTTCCCCTCTATGCAAAAATCATATTTAATAGGGCAAGATCACCATCATTTGTTTCTCTTACAAAATCAAATTCAAAGCATGTAATACTTTGTAAGCAAAGCAAAGGCACCTGGCGGAACTAAGGGCAAACTCGGTGAGTGCAAAGCTTACCTACCTATTGCTCCCGAACAAATATCCTAACAGTCCTCCAGCACCCAGGCCAGTCCAGAACCCTGGCCCTGAACTGTCACAGCCTTGTCCTGCGAAAGCACTCCCAAAGCCAGTATTCTGTGGTCCTTAAAATAAAATACACTCTATTAGATTAAGTGCCTTCATATACACACGACAGTTCATTATTTCAGCTGTACAGTACTACTTACTAATAATGTTCACCCCTCAACTCATGAATAAGCTGAATTCAAAAGGGATATTTATAAAATATTGGCTTATAACTAAGGCACACATTTCCCACAGGATGAGAGATTGAGAGAGATTTTTAGGACTTACAAGGATAGTCTTCCTACAGGATTATCTTCCCTGCTCAAGATCAGTTTCTAGAAGAGAAACTCCCTTTCAGAGTCTTCCTTTCTATGCTGTAAGAACTCCAGGTGAGAACTTTATCTAAGTCTCTGATGGAAAAAGGCAGCCTGACATTTATCAATTATGATGTCAGACCACAACATCACCTTCCACTTAGGGAAACTGTAAACATGGTGTGCACCTAGGAGAGCATGCTAATCTTATATACGCCTATGGAACAATAAGCTTACTCTCTGTCCCCTCCATTAACCACCACCCACATCAATAAACCATTTTAGCACCTCAGACAGCTCGTGACAAAGCCCAATAGATACCCACTGTGTGTTATCTGAAATAAACAGTACTCAGACTTCTTATACTTTAATTCTGTCCATTCCATTCCACGCATGCCTAGTGCCCAAGGAAGTCAGAAGAGGGCATGGGATACTCCTGAGACTAGATTTTTTTTAAGACAGTTGTGAGCTGCTATGTGGGTACTGGGAGTTGAACCCAGGTCCTCTGAAAGAGCAGTAAGTGCTCCTAACAACTGAGCCATCTCTCCAGCTATGGATATCCTTATATTATAAAATGGCTCTTTGAATCCTCTGCTCAATTTCAATTATTACACATTTATTTGGGGGTGTACACAGCACCACAGCGTGCATATACAGAGGTCAGATGACAACTGCCAAGTGCCAATTCTCTCCTTCCACCACCTGGTCCTGAAGATCAAACTCAGGTCACCAAGCTTGAAGGCAAGTACTTCACCCACTGAGCATCTAACCAAATCCCTCTGCCCAGTTTGAATGATTTGTCTTTTCTCAGATTTATGGATGTCTTTAGAGTCTAGACACAAGTCTTTAGTCAGCAGTATGTTTTACAATTCTTGTCTTTTTGGTTGTGAGCCTCACTGTTAACAGGCCATCTCTCCAGCCCATGCTTTACAAATTCCTTATCCCAATCTGTGGCTGCCCTTTTCATTTCTTAGACGCGTTTTCTGATAAACAGNCATTCTCAATTTTATAGTTAGTACTATAACTTTTATAGTTATCTTTCCTTTTATAGTTAGTACTTTTTGTGCTATTAATCTTTATCTGGGCAGATGTGGTGTTGCATGCCTCTAATTCCAGCATTTGGGAGGCAGAGGTGGGAGGATCTCTGTGTGTTCGAAGCCAGCCTGGTCTATAGAGCTGGTTCAGGACAGCCAGGGCTACACAGTGAGACTCTGTCTCAAACACAATATACACACATACAGGAAAACTTATCTATATTCTATTTCATTCTAGTAAGTTGTTTTACTGCTTATGTTAAGTTCTATGATATTTAATGAGTTAATTTTTGTGTATAGTATGAAGTGGAAGTCAAAATAATGCTTATTAACAAATCTAACTGCATTTTCCAGCTAAAATGATGATCTACAATTTACCAGGCATCTTTAACAGTGACCACAATACACTGTTAGAAGCAGAGCAGCAGCCAGTGACCTGGCTAGCTGGGAAAGGTGCTGTGCAATGGTGAGCATTGGGGCTCAACCCCCACATAAAACCAGATAAGGGTGGAAGGGGAGGACCATCCATGGTTATCTTCTGACCTCCACACCCACACCATGGCACATTTACCCCACACACAAATATAATGCACATACACAACAATACATATTTCTTCATTTTTCTTTAGGAAAAAGAAGGGCTGGAAAGGCAGCTTGATGACTAAGAGCACTTGCTGCTCTTCCAGAAGACCCAAGTTTGGTTTCAAGCATGTATATCAGACAGCTAAACGGAATCACCTGGACCTCCAGCCTCAGGGACTCTGACACCCACTTCTGGCCTCCACAAGCACCCACACATGTATGAAGACACATATTTTTTTTTTTACCTTTTTTGAAAAAAGATTTTTTTTTTAAACCAGTAAATAGACAAATGTTTTGTTTCCAGATGCAATTAGTCTCTTCTTTAGAGACAGGCCCAAGACTCAGCCACTCACATGCAACCCACTCACTGCCCTTGAGCAGGAAAACATACCTGTGAACTCAGACTTAAAGCCTGGAGGAGGCGCTCCTGCAGTGTTGGTAAACCTCGGATAGCGCTGGGAATATGGAGGGTACTCGGAATACGGTGGAGGAGAAGGCTGGCCATCACTGAGGAACAGTTTATAAACCACAAAAGCAAGAGCAAGTAGCACCCCAATGGTAACCAGCCCGCCAACGCCACAGGAATCGGTGGAGTACAACTTGTGGTAATAATCAGAGAAGCCCTGGTGCTTTGCAGACTCCTTCATTTTCCTCAGGCCCAGCTCTGTGTAATCCAACTGGTACTCCAAGCCGCAGGAACCTCTGAGAACATACTGGTCTTCAGAGGATTCGTAGCCTTCACAGCTCACCACAGTTTTTCCAAATTTGTATGCAATATCCAAATCGGTCTTACATTCCCACTGTGAAAGAAAGAGAAACAGGCTCTAAGAACCAAGATTCTTGTCCTTCGATATATATCACATTGTCACAAAACTGCAAAATGACACAAAAGAATGAGCCACAAAATTCAAGACAGGACGGATGTATGGAGGAGACAGTGAGTGGTTCTACTAGCAGCCTCCTAAAGCTGGATGGTGGGTAACAGGAGCATTCACTTTGTTGCTTTTCCTTATCTCCAGATATACACTACATATTCTTCTGTACATGTTAGGTATTCCATAATTTATAAACCTGAGGCAAAATGTTAAACTATGACCTGCTTGCCACTGTTGACGAAGGTAGTACTTCCTCTACAGGTAGAGTCTCTAGATGTTAAAATCAAAGAATTAACATCAGGGAACAGCCCCCTAATTGGTTATCCAATACCAGTGGTCAGCTCTAAAA
Organism: Neotoma lepida; assembly: GCA_001675575.1. Taxonomy (NCBI): domain Eukaryota; kingdom Metazoa; phylum Chordata; class Mammalia; order Rodentia; family Cricetidae; genus Neotoma; species Neotoma lepida. The sequence goes on from LZPO01117160.1 coordinate 154,239, forward strand.
ATACACATGCCTGCAAAACTGAGTAGACTCAGCACACTGTATTTACATATTAATTATATATATGACATATATGATAGTATATATAATAATTAAAAACAGGCCATGAATTTAAGGGAGTGTGAGAGGAGTTAGAGAGAGGAAAGAGGGGGAAATGACGTAAATCCAGTAAAATACATTTTTAAATCAGCACCTGATATATAAGAAGATCTAACAGCTGCATACAGCAGATCACCTTTTGCAAAATAAAACTTCCCATATACGTTTTGTAAAAACCATGAACTGACTTTACAAGGTCTAATCCTACATAATCTTCTTTAGCTTTTTAAGATGTACTTAGAAAACTACAAAAAGAATCCATATTAGCTAAATTTTACCAGAGGGAGACAGAGATGAGAGACAGAGAGAAAGCAGGTGTTCTCGGCCAGACATGATGGCCCGAATTTATAATGTTAGTGATGTGGGGTGCTGAGATGGGAGGCTGAAGTCCAAGGCCAGCCTAGGCGGCACACCAAGTTTCAGAGCAGCCAGGGAACACAGGAAGATCTCCCCTCAAAATAAACAGACTGCAGCGTGGACACCACCCGGGGTCTGAGCTCCAGCTCCACCAAAACTAAGTAAACGAGCAAAGTAACTTTCAATTCTTTCATTTTTGCAGAATAGATAGATGCTTCCCTCACAATGTTTAGAGACACAGGCTAGGACAGGGTCTACTGCCTTTCTGCTAGGTTTTGTTCAAACTATGTTTCTCTTTTGAGTTCAGCTACACTGTTTTACTGTTTATAAAACAGCCTTGCTAAGGTGTGAGTCACAGAAAATTCTCACACTTCAGTATTTTTAGAAGTTCATATAGTTGTACAACCATTACTATTACCAGCTTTAAAATCTAATGGTTCACTCCCGAGGACACCTCAACCCATGAGAGCCGCCCACATTCCCTTCCCAGCGTCCCACCCTAACTGAGCCGCTTTGCCTGCCCTACTGAAACATTTCCTGTGAGGAGAATCACAGACATGTAGGTCTCTGAAACTGTATCTTTGCTGTAGTGTCACGTTTTTCAAGGTTCATCCATGTTACAGTATCAATTGGAACTTTGTTCCTTTTAATGGCTGAAAAACACTGCACCTTATGAACAGACTACATTGTATTATTCATTAGTAAAGACATTTGAGCTTTTTTGTATTAGCTATTTGAATATTCCTGCAAATATCTGTATAGCTTTTGAGAAGAAATAGGTCTTCAGTTCTCATGGATATATTCCTAGAAGTGGAATGACTGGGACATCTTTCTTTTTTCTTTTTCTTCTATTTTATTATTATTATTTTGTTTTGTTTCATTTTGGAGGGTTGAGGCAGGGTAGCTCTGGCTGTCCTGGAACTCACTATGTAGACCAGGCTGGCCTTGAACTCAGAGATTCACCTGCCTTTGTCTCCTGAGTGATGGGATTAAGGGCATGTGCCACCACACGCAGCTTTGGGGCATCTTTCCTGATGAGTTCTTTGAAGCCCAAATGTTTCTTATTTACATAATACGTAATTTTTCTTTTTGTTATTGTTATTACTATATTATGTGTTAATTTTATTTGGAAAAAGATGTCTGAATTTGCTGGTTTAAGTAAACACAACAAGCTGAATCTACAACAGCACATACTAGAGCGGTTTCTGAGTAGTGCATTTCAATCACTGCTAATAAACACAAGCCAACAGGTGAGAGGCTCCACTTCATAATGCCTTCCTAATACAGCACTTGGACATCTTCTGAGTCTTCATGAGTACCTCCCACCAGACACAGCTTTACACCACTTTGTTGGTATGTACACAATTCAAGTATTTATTTTCTCTCTCCTAATCGATGAGTTTCTTGCTATCCTAGTCATGTGGTATATGACACATTTAATATATGCTTCAACGGCTCTACACAACATTAGCACCCACATCCCCACTATTATGTAAAAGTAATTTAGAAGAGATGTGAGACGTGTGCATTAGCCTGGAGATTCTAATTAAGTAATCATGGGAGAGGGGCTGTGATACCAGTACCACCAGCAAACACGAGCTCGGGTCAGGCATGGTAGCACACACCTTTAACCCCAGCACTTGGGAGGGAGAAGCAGGGAGATCACTGTGAGTTTGAGGCCAGCATGATCTACAGAGCCAGTTCCAGGCCACCAGGCCTAGAGTGAGAACCTATCTTAAAAACAAACCTCTGCACTACATAGACCATGCATAAAGGTTTTTAGTTTTTCCAAAACACTGACGTCTCAATAAACAGTTTATTGGATTAAAATTTGCTGTGTATCAATTTCCTCTGAGATTAAACCTCCACCTTGGAGGGATGCTCATTAAGACATAGGCTGTCGTTCTAACTAGAGGTGACATACTCCATCCTGCAGGGACACTGATTAAGCTCTGAAAGTAAACAGGTAGGCCT
>LZPO01117161.1:0-21449 GCA_001675575.1 Neotoma lepida
TATGTATGTATGTATGTATGTATGTATGTATGTATGTATGTTTTTCAAGACAGGGTTTCTCTGTGTAGCCCTGGCTGTCCTGGAACTCGCTCTGTAGACCAGGCTGGCCTTGAACTCACAGAGATTCTCCTGCCTCTGCCTCCTGAATTCTGGGATTAAAGGCGTGCGCCACCACCGCCTGGCAGAATTTTTGTCCTCATATATGTGGTTCTTTTACATACCCTGCAACTAACAGACAGAGGTGTTTTGTACTTTCTCCTTGCTCTCCAGAACTCATTAGCTGTCATCATTTAGGATGTGAACTAGGGTATGCCAGTCTGACTAAATAGCTTCCTCCTAGCAAGAGGCCTATGGGAGTGTAAAGTCCCTGGAACCCATGGCCAGTCTTTTTGGCTAAGGAGTTTTGCAGATGTGGTTAGGACTCTGGAGGTNGGGCCTGGCAAGAGGGCTTAGATGGTAAAGGCACCTGCTCTGAAGCCTCATGAACTGAGTTTGATCTCAGGACCTGTATACAGAAAGAGAAAGAGAACCGACTCCTGTAAATTTTCCTCTGACCTCCACATGCACATCCATATACACCCAGAGAGAAGTTAAGTAAGTGTAATTTTTTATCTAATATTTTTTTCACATCACGAGGTGGGGGGTACCTTTGGTTATAATCACAGGGCTCTTGTAAGAGAGAGAATGCACAAGAATTCAGTGGGAGAGAGAGGACTATATAATGATGGACACCGTATTGGGAAGATGTGCTTTGATGAGGGAGAAAAGCGCCACAGGGAGAGAGATGTAAGTAAACAAAACAAAGGAAGGGGAAGGAAACAAATTGTTGTTCAGATCCTCCAGGAAGAATATTGATCTGACAAAAGGTTGATTACAGTCCAGTGAAACTAATTTCAGATTGTGATTATACCAATAGCGAGATAACATATTTGTATTATTTAAAACCAGGAATTTCAAGTCATTTGTCACAGCAGCAACCAGAACCTAACACAAGTGGGGAAGGGCTCATGAAGCCCACCTCTAGCTGAGAGCTATTACCAGTTGATAGCTGCAGTGAGAGCGGGAGTCAGTTTTCTTCAGGGTTGGCTGTTTTTAGGTTGTCTTTGCTCCAATGGATGGCTTTGCACTCAACTGCATGTAGACAGCTGCTATGGGACTCACGGGGTCATAAAGAATAAAAAAGATATGAAATTAGGAGGGATGTCTTATAGAAGTTTGGGAGTAAGAGAAGGAGGTTGCTATGATCAAAATATATTATACATTATATATGTTACATATATTATATGTATATTATATATACATAAAATTCTCAAAGAATATATAGATTAAAATAAACAATGGAGGAGACATAGATCATAATAAATATAGAGGAGATATAGACCAACCAGATGGGATCTGGCTCCTCATTCCTTATTTGGACTGTACTCAATGGTGAAAGGGAAGTGTTGGAGGCTGTTGAGCAGGATGTCCTGGGTCTGGGAAGCCTGCAGGGCTAGGACTGTGGTGTGTACTTTGGTTAATGGAGGATAAGGAACAAGACCTGTAAGACCTTGTGGAAGAGGTGGCATGAGGTCTCCCCCATACTGTAGTGAATCGCCAGATGTTAGCTTGCCCTCTCCAGTGCTCTCACAATACCAATGCTACCCCCTGGGAGGGTACCACGAGCTGTCTAACTCTGGTGGTTTGAATGTGAACCATTCCCAATAGGCTCACGAATACTTGATTCGCAGTTTCGGGGTGTTGTTTGGAAAGTTGTGGAACCTTTAGGGGGGAAAGCCTCAGTGGAGGAAGTGGATCAGAAGAACATGTCTTGAGGTTTCGTAGCTCAGCCCAGTTTCTGTCTGCTCTTTAATTCTTGTCCCGCCAAGGTGTGAGAGGGTGAGGAGTCCCAGCTGCACACTTCTGCCACCATGGAGCCACCAGCTACTGTGTTTCCCTTGTGATAGGTTATATCCCTTCAGACCTTCATTAGCCTTCAGACCTTTCATCTTGTCAGGTATTAATTACAGCAAGAAGAGAAGTATCTAAATACATTTGTGAAGATTTCTCATTAAACAACTATTAGTATTGTNCAATCAGTGAAAAAAAATAAGTCTCTGATGCCTTATTTATTTTTTTCTTTGTCTAAACTCAGAGAGTAGCTGGGAGCTGCATTTTCAGTCTCTAAATCTTACTCTTCATTTTACATATTTTATATAAAAATCTCACATGACAATTGCATGGNAGTAGCTGACACACCACTGAGACACTTGAATGTGGTTGATTTCTAAAAGGCTCTGGTGAAAAGGAACTTCATTGTTAGTGGCTGTAATTGTCCTTCTACAGCTATGAAAAAGAATTTGCCTCCCAATTTTGTATCTATGGTTATGTTAGGGAAATTCAGGTGACAGCTGGAGACAAGAAGATGAGGAAGAGAATGGCCAAAGATGAGATGAATGGTTTCACTTATCACATGTTGTGACTCCAGGGTGGCTTTGANGGGTGATGCACCAGCAAGACTTCTACAGTGTTCCTCTGCAAGATTCCAATGCAATAAATGACCACAGCCACTGATACCTCCTGCTTTTACTTAAGACTCTTTTTTATGACTTATGTGGAGGGCCTGGACCATCATCAAGATAATTGAGGATGATTCAGAGAAAGTCTCTTAAAAGATGGCATGGAGGCCCACCATGAGTGAAGGAAGGAGACTCTCAGGGTTTTCACCAGGGATGTCCCCCCCTCTAAATACCCTCACGCTCTGATATCACATATTCAGCTATCTGTTTCCATCTTCAACTTTGCTCTCTCAAACTCACAAGATGTCATGTCCTCATAGAATTGTGATTCCATATAGGAACTTTACTTTCTTTTCACTTTCCATGAAAACCAAGGCCTCAGATGACCTCTGGAGCAGAAGTGAATGACTAGAAAGCATGAGCTATTGACCAAGAAAAAGCCAATGTAAAGGGATGTCATTGAGGCTATACCTATGGGTACCAGGAGCTACACTCTACCTCAATCTACTGGGATGCACAAGATGGAGGCCAGAGCATCCACCTGGAAGCTGGAGCTCCTCAAGCCTTTATCATGGTGCCTCTCCCCAGTCACTGGAAGTGTTGTGAATGTAGGCATAGAGGGTGGGTAGGGGAGCACAGTGGGAGAGATTCTCAAGCAGAAATGAAATGACAATCAATGTTGGGCTTGATTGGCATGCTGTCCTTTCAAAGTGAGTCTGAGCTCTCTAAGAATGCCCATCTTTGTNNGGGAAGNTCCCTAATTNAGGTCCAATGCTATCTGCTGCCTTGACATCTAAAGCAGAGAGGCAAAGTAAAGTGTTCCTTCCTGCTCTGCTTCATGCATAAACTCTTCCAGCAGAGCAGCCCACATTAGCATGGGGACAGGGACTGCTACTGCTGACCCTTGAGTAAGGAATGTTCCAGTTCCTTGTTAGACCATGGATTTATCCAAAGAAGAGAACCTCATTCTCCTCTTGGCACCAGGGGCATCCCTTCTCCTTGGTGCTACAAAGCCAGCCACCTATAGCCCCTCCTTCATTCCTCCAGACCTTACATGCCTTCCTTGGGGAATGGTGTTCTTTTTGCTGAGACTATGAGTATATACATCTAACAAGCTGTTACCAATCTCAACATCTAGAGTTAGATCTGAGTGTTCAGTAACCCCCATGGCCCAGAACAGAATCTCCTCCCTTACCAATGGGGTGAAGAGAACAATCAAGATAACTAAGAATCTTCTTCAGGTTCTTTACAGAACCTGAGTGGTATTATGCAGGCAATGGGAGGCATCTAAACCAGTAGCAACAGTGTGGGGAAGGTNCTCTCTGTGTGTTAGAGAATTTTCCCTAGATGTTCTCAGTAGGTGCCCTTCATGTCTCATTAGAGAGCAGTGAACCAGTTGCTGGCAAGTAGCATGATGACAACTGACTTGGGATCAATCACAGTTAGTTCTTGAAAGTAGTTAGTAGGGTTCACCCTTCCATGAACACATTTTTCTCCTCACCAACTGCATGAAATCACTACAAAACAAAGAAGAGATGGATGTTGGATAGACAATCAATGGTAGGCAATCAATTTTTGACAATGGAGAAACCATAAAAGGCAGAAATTGTGCCATTCTTCCTCTGTTTTAATTCTGGTGACAGTGTGAGAAAGAGAATAGGGAGGAAGACACTGAGGCATGCCAGCCAATTACCTGCCTGATCTGAGGACAGCGGCTATTGCCAATAGCCAGTGAGATGCTCTCTGTTGACAAAGAGCAGAATTCTACTTCTTACCGTAAGATGACCTTGTGTTTCTTCAGTCTCCAAGCTTTAATATTCTCAGAGATCAGAATGTTGAAGGTTCTGAGAAGAGTTTGGTGGACACAGGAAGATTTGTTGTGGGAATTCACTCCCTTTAGCTAATGGCTTTGGGCTAACAAGCCCTAGGGCATGGTCTTGTCTGAGTACCTGCTTAAGATCTGAGGGAGAGGGGTCACATGCTCTCTTGGGTGGTCAGAGAGAAGCAAGCAAAGGAGACCATGGCTCACATTTGGTCTTCATTGCCCCTAGGTAGAACAGCAGGACAACTGCAGCTGGATTAGCAGTGGTGCCTTGCTCTGTATTCATGAGTCTGTATTTCCACTGCACCCCTTAATAAATTATTAAATAGACTTTTGTGGGACCTCACTTTGAAGATTTGAGAAGGAATCCCTGGAATTTTGGTTTGGCTGTAAGGCCCATGAGTGTGCATCTCTAATTCACTCCCCCTAGGTGGTTCTGAAGTTGGTGGTTGGTTGACCATCACTCTTCCAGTAAGANAGAAGCCTGAGCTGGGATTGCAACAGACTCTGTCATCACCCCAGCAGGAATTCATGACAAATGTAACTTTTCCTAAAGTTTTCAAGTTCTTCCTTGGTCTAGAATCTGCCCTCACTGAAGATTAGGTGTATGCCATTGAACTGTCATGTCAGGAAATCTCCATTAACAAAACTCTTAACNATNCCAGGCCACTCCTCATGCTGTCTGTTGCCTTTAAGCATGATTGGTAAAATGTGCTATGTGACTTTTCCTGAAGAGACATGAACAAGCATCCATTCCCCTAAGATAGGGCACTGATTATAAACAAGAAGTGATTACACCCAAGGGAAGCACAAGAGAGTCACCTTCTTGCCCCTGAATCAATTGCTGGCAAAAGGCAATGATACGATGCAGTGACCAGAGAACCAATCAGAGATGACAAGGAGTTTATTACAATTATTTCCAGGAGCATGGGCAGCACCAAAAAGCCTGCTTTGGCATGAGTGATGGATGACAGATGAGACTTTAATTTTCAAGTTCCCTGTTCAACTTACAGGGAATCACTGAAGATTCTCCTCTCCCTCAACAATTGTCCTGATTTATGTCAAATCTTGGGGGTGGGACTCAGGAATCCTGTCTCTTTAGTGAGACTTGTGAGTTTTGTTAGTTTCCTGATTCTTACAAGCTTCCCTCCTCCTTCCAAAAGGGAATGTTCCCATTTGGAGACAATAAATACACAGCAGTTTCATTCCTGGGTCCACTGATATTCATCTTTGCCTAATCTGTACTGGATTGCTATTATTGTGCCTTCTGATTGAATCAGTTGTTGGCTGACCTGAGCCAAACATGCTTCTAAGCACACAGTCTCATTCTTCATTTGGGAGTATTTATTGAGCACCCATGTGCCAGGCCTTATTTATGAGGAGCCAACATGGAATCAAATGGCAAAGTCTCTACTCAACATGCCACAAGTCACACATCAATGTGAACAGCAAATAATTATCACAGTAGAATGGATTGAACTATGTCTCCACAAAGTATGTCTATGTCCTGACATCTGTCTGTGAATATGATTTTATTTGAAAACAACTTTTACAGATTAATTAAAGGTCTCCTCAAGAGATCATCCTGGGGTTAGGGTAGGCCCTAAAACCCAGTGATTTGTGTCCTTAGGAGAAACAGGAGTGAGATTTGAGACACCAGGACAGACAGAAGGAAGCCACAGGAAGATGGAGGCAGAGGCCATGCCACAGGTCAAGGCACAGCTACCTGGATGAATCAAAAGCTGAAGGACCTGGGAAGCCTGCTCTCTGAGAACCTTTAGAGGGCACACGGCCCTGAAGGCACCTTCGTCTTAGACTCCCAGCCTCCAGCAATAGACTTCTGTTGTTTCAGCCATCTTGAGATGATTTGGTAAGAGCTCCCTAAGCAATAAATAGACACAGTAAGTCAGGATGTTGGGAGAACTGAAATGGGAAACAAAGGCAGACAAGAGGATGGAGTGGGCTAGAAGGGGAGAAGGTACTGCTCCAGGCACTTAAATAGGAACACATGTGTCTCCTACTGTGTCTGATTCTCTGGTCCCAGTCTTTGGGCCCTCCTGGCCTTTCTGTCTTCATTTTGCATTGGCTAGTCTCAAATCTTGATCTGTGATTTTGCCTTACATTCTTCCAGAGACAGCAGCTCTGTGGGGACTTTGCTTGTTCTCTGGAGTAACTAAGTGGCTTCCTTATGGGTGGAACAGGAGCCAGGAACTCCAGAGGTGAAAGGCAACGAGAACAGCAAATGCCCCTTCCGCAGCAGATGGCTCTTGCTCAACACCGGCTAAAGGTTACCACACCATGAGGTGAGGTCAGCTCTGCAGCTCTTCCAGTTTCTCAAGNGAACCCAGAAATACAGTGGTTGAAGCCTTCAATTAAAAAAATGTTTTTTCTTACAAAAACTTAGTGGGAGGCTCAGGCAGGAGGAACAAAGGTTCAAGGGTAGCCTAAGCTGCATAGCAAGCCCCGTTTAAAAAATAATAAAGCTGAAATTATATAATACTAACCATTTTGAAGTGAGCCACTCATTGGTGGGATTTCTATGAATGTAGCATAGTCACAGTGTTGTATGGTTGTATCTGTTACACAATTCCATAACATTTTTTATTGTCCTGGAAAATAATCCATCCCTGTTAGGAAGTCTCCCCATTCCTTCCTCTCCCCAGACCTAGTAGCTTCAAGTCTTTCTTTGTATGACTACTAGAGATTTCATATTTAAAAAAGCATGCCATTAAGTATACCAACCTAAATACCAAATGGAAAATGATCTCTTAAAATAATAGACTACTTTTTCAGGAGTGGACATTGCAATGGAAATACAGGTGCCATAGCAAACCTTGTTCCTACTCAAGGAGGTTGAGATAAGGTGGATTATTTGAGGGCAAGATGACAAGGACTACATGTTTTGAAATAACAGCCCTTGACCCTTAACTCAATTGCCAGGGCAGCAGTTGTTCAAGGTGAAATAGGCAGTTTGGCAGATGTCACTGAAAAAACATTTTCTATATGAGGTTGTGGTGGCCTCTGTGCAAGGTCATGTGTTCTGGTGGCCTCTTCCCTTCTGGCTCCCCCTTCTTCATGGTTCTGGGAATTGAATCCAGGGCCTCATGAATGCCAGGTAAGCACTCTACGTTTTGGCCATACCCCAGCTCTGTGTGATTCTTCTTGTTATCAGGTATACACGTACAATCCCCTCTTTCTTAGCCTCTCAGTTCTATTAATTTTGTTGGAACTTTTCATATGTGATCCATCTGCATTCTGACAACATTCAAATATTAACAACAGACAACAGCAAATACAGAGTAAATAATCTGACCTTTGGACTTGCAACTTTCTGACCTTGAGCATGGTAAGAATAGCCTCTCATATCCGAATGATAGGTGCCTGTTTCTGGCCTATCAGATTGCTGAAGGTACCAGTAGGGTACAGGCCAAGAAGTTGTGTCCTGGGTAAATGACTCTGGTGACTGTTGTGGTGATCCAATCTTCTCCCTAAGAGTAAGAGTGGCAGCCTCTTTGCTGAGGGTAAGTGTACTCCTAGAGACAAAAATGAATGCTTCCTGCTCTTCTCAATGGTCAGACTCTCATGCTCTTTAGTTAGAGAAGGTGCCCAGACAGGAAGCAAGGTCAGAGCGATGGCCCCAGCCTGGGACTCTGATCCCATAACCAGGAGCCCCATGCTTTCAGAATTTCTTTTTGTCAACCTGGGATTCTGCCCTGAAGATCACTGAGTCCACTGGTCAGTTGCTTCTCCTCAGTGGAGATGAGGTCACAGTCTTCTTTTTATTTGAAAGGTGTTGGTGGTCTAGGGCTGTGTTCATTTTCTCCAAAAGTCATTCAATCTGCCAGTGAATGGTTATTGAGTACCTGCCAGGTTTCTGGAGGGATAAAGATATATTACCTGTCAGCTGTAGGTTTATTAGTGAAGGGTGGCAGATTAAATTAAAAAAAAAAANAATCAGTTTTACCTAGTGTCAGCAGGAACAAACAACAGGGACAAAGAAAGGAAAAAAGATAGATTAAAAAACAAAACAAAAAAACAAACTGAGGAGAAAGTTTCCTGTATAATTTGATCACCCTCTTCCCACATCTCTGCATGTGGTCCTGCAATTTGTCCTCTGCACAAAAGGTGAGGTGTGGAAGGCAGAATGAGTGGATCGACCTACCCATCTGCTCTTTCACAAGCCATACACCGCCTTCCCCCAGGGAATGGCTTTCCCTAGCTCTTTTGCTTCGAAGGAAGGGCCACCTTTTTAAAACTTTGCACCAAAGCACTCCAGGAGCCAGGCTCCTGGCTCTGTCGTTAGTGTGTTGGGTCCAACTCTGTAATGTCTTTGTTGGTTCTTTTGGACATAGTTATANATAGAAGTGGAATTTTGTAAAATTGTTCATGATTCCTCTCTGACTGCTTTATTAAAAAATGTGATTACCTCTCCTTTGGCTCAAATGATCTAGGTGTGGTGCTGCCCAGAGGCAGGGGGAAGGATACAATGACTCATTTAGGTTCTTTTCCAAGGTTTAGTTCAATNAATTAGATTTTCTTTAGCNCCCTGAGTCATTTTCCCTGTTCAGTGACTTGCATAGCAGACTGATGAGATAGCCAAGAGCCCAGGGAGCCAACTGCAGGGTTTGATGAAGAACTCTACAGAAATGTGAATTTTCAAAGAGCTGAGGGAACCCCAGAACTGAGGGTAACCTAGTCATCTGTGAATCTGGTTCCCCAAACAAGGGAAGACATCTTCCAACAGTGCTGTGTTTCACCTTCTCACATTTCAATGTTTAAGAAAAGAGTCTTACATCATCAGTGTGATCTGCCTTGTCAGAAATACCGCGGTGCCTCTGCAGACAGCTGCAGCATTTGTGCTGTGCAGTTTGGGTAACTGGTCCACTGAGGTTACACGAATCTCCTCTCCATCCCTCCCTAGCTATTTTGCATTCCTGGCCGGCACTGCTAGATGGAGCTATAGAAAATGCCATTTTGTCTTAGGATCACCAGAAGGTGAGCTCAAATAACTCGATCCTCCAGAGAAATGAACCTGGCTATCTGGGTGCTGCTAAGTGCGTGGAAGGATGCGGAGGAACAGATATTATCTTGTTTCCTTTCAAAGTTGACTCGAATAGTAAAAGGTTCAGTGTGTCAAAAACGGAAATGGGAAAATTATCAATGAAATGTCTGTCCAAGGGTTTTCTGGCTGGGTTCTCACAGACAGCTCCTTTCTGTCAGGGCTTATAAATTGCAAAGGGAAAATTATTTTATGGATGACATTTCAGGTAGGTTCACAGATAGGCTATTTGCTGGAAATTCAAAATTGCTGTCATTGTCTCTGTGTGGGGATTACCATATGAAAGAGAAGGGAGCTTGTTTTGTTAATTACTACAGTTTATTAGCTTGCCCCTTGCCTCTTTGTTTGGNACTCCTAAGTGAGATAGATACTCTATAAAATGGACTTGTGGCATGTGGTCTATTGCTGGCTATCTATCTCCCAAATTCCAAACTTACAACAGCAGCCATTTTTATGCCTCATGATTTTGTGGGTGGGGAATTCAGGTCAGGCTCAGCTGCTCAATTATACTGTGCCATGTGGCATTGACTGAGGTCACATGTGGTATTTGGTTGGCTGATGAGCTGGTTTGGTTTGAAGGGTCGGCGACAGCTTTACTCAAAAGTCTAGCACCTCAGTGGGGATGGGGAAAAGGCTGGGCTCAGCTGGGAGCTGACTGAGTACCAATACTGGGCTCACTAGTGTGGGAGGGGTGATGGGGGAGAGGGAGGGAGGGGGAGGAGAGGAGAGAGGAGTCAAGGGACCAGGCTATAATGGGTAATTTGCTTTTGGAAGAGACTCTACAGCTGCTGTTTGTCACTTAACTCCCTTTCTTGTCTGATANGTTCAAGCCTAGTACCTCGTAACTACCGGAGGCTTTCCCGATGACCACACATCATTAGCAACACACTAAGTCTAGGGAGAAACGTTAAGTTCTTGGGCCAAAGGACCTCGTTCAAAAGCCGTCATTTACTACCATTGAGTCCTTGACCACATGAACNTTATTAACTTTTCTGACCACCCCCTTCCTGTTGCCTAGGTCACAAAAGGGGACAAGGAAATCAAAATTACTGGGGTATGAAAGAAGACAAGTTTAGGAATGTAAGCTTTTTCAAGGTCAGGACAGACAACAGACATCAACCATAATTTACTAGTCTAATCAAATGTGTAATTCACTATTATAAAGAAATAAAACTCAACTGAGTGGATCCACCACATTTAACGATATATATATAATCCTTACTTGCGCTGTATGGTAATTAGGCATTAAAGTAAGACTTCACATAAATAACTGTAACTAGTAGCACTTGGGTGTTACCCCAGCAATATTTTAATTTATTATATTTTTGTTATCTTTTCTAAGTATCCATAATTAGCAACAATGTTACCGATTACCCTAACCCACAGTGTGGGTTACCATTGTCAGCAATTCCTACTGTTTTTGTTATGATCATTCATTCATTCACTCACTCATTTATTCATGANATAATTACTGGGTACTCACTGGGTACCAAACAGAAACTGTGGACTGTCAATTCAAAATGTCATGGTGAAACAGAGAAGACAGAAGGCTTTATTTCAGCTTTTCAGGCCTCCAGCAAGAGGACACTTCAGGCAGCATAAGAGTATACAAATGAGGTTATAATACTTTAAGGTTTCAACTAGGGGAAGTAAAAGTGCAGCTGACTCTTTGCATNTGTCTGTATTCTTTATTCTGCATTCTGTCTGTATCTTCAGAGTCCACTGCCAACACATAAAAAACATTAGAAAAAGTCACNTCTACATAGAGCCCAGACCTATGTGTGACTTGTTGTCATCCTCTAACCAATACACTATCCCAGGACTACTTACACAGTATTTAGTTTTAATCAGGTCCTATGAGTAATCAATCTAGAGAACATTTAAAGTACACAGAAGGATGTGTCTAGGTTATTTGCAAATGGTACATGGTTTTACTTCAGGGGTTTTGGTACCTTCATGGGATCCTAAAATTAACCCCTTGTAAATATTGAAGGGTGACTAGAGTTTGGCTAGGATGAAGTGTTGTGTGAGGAGCAGAACAGCGAATGATGATAATGTGGTGTGGAGACCCAGTGGGGTATGTTTGGGAGTCAGGAGGAAGGAACCAANGCCAGCTCAGGAAGAGCTTCAGGGCACAGGAAGTGGTAGACAGACTTAGGAAGGGACCTGGTGATACACTGAAGGGGGGATTGAAGGAGGATGCCTGTGATTTTGAGCTGCAGCACTTGATAGAATAGACATCTTTCTTGAGGGTAAGCTTTGAGGAGAGGACATCTAGTGTGAATATTCCAAGTTTGAGCTGTGAATAAGATCTCCCCGAGGATCCACCCTGCAGGCACTTGTAGGCTGTACAAATATGGTAGGTCACCAGTCTCGGGTTGCTATTTAAACTTAAGTTAATGAAAAGGATAGAAAACCTGAAATGCAATTCTTTTCACACTAGGTCCACTCAGTGGTCACCTGTGCCCAGAGGCTTCACACTGGATAGTGCAGACGTGGAATGTTCTCTTTAGAGCAGCTGAAACAAATGGCGATGAACTTTAGTGGCTCGGAACGATAGAAATCCATTTCCTCNGCATTTGGGTACCTAGAAGTCTGGTGCCGTTGTGTCAGCAGGGCTGNGTTCCCTCTGGAGGTGTTCTCTAGCTGTTCCATGATTTCCTCTCAGCTTCGGAGGTTGCCAGCAGACTTTGCCATTCCTTAGCTGTATACAATTCTACCTAATCTCTGCTCTCATTGCTGGAATGGGTCACATGTTGTCAGATATGTCTGTTCTTAAAAGTACAGCAGCCCCTGGACTTAAAGGCCTTCTCTAATTCAGAATGACAAACCAACCATATCCATAATATACCCGTTTCCAAATCAGGTCCTATTCACAGGTGTGAGAGGTAATGACTCCCACCAGTCTCTTGGGGAATGCACGTTTGTTTGTAATAACCACAAAATTGTATTGAATAGATTGGTGTAGAGTCTGGGGGAGAGAAGGAAGCAGAAAGCATAGGAATGGATGAGACTACTTCAGAGCAGGCCTGGGGAGAGAAAGAAAGGCCTAGAGCAGCAGTTCTCAACCTTCCTAATGCTGTGACCCTTTAATACAGTTCCTCATGCTGTGGTGACCCCAACCATAAAGTTATTTTGTTGCTACTTCAGAACTGTAATCCTGCTACTGTTATGAATTGTAATGTCTGATATGCAGGATATATGATATGGGGTTCCAGTGAAAGAGTCTTTCCACTCCAAAGGGGTCACAACACACAGGTTGAGAACCACTGGCCTAGAGGGTTACAGGAATACCAGGAATGGGCATGGNAAGAGAAACCCATACAGGGAATGGGGAAAGGGAAGGTGAGGGAAGCAGAGGGAAAACTGGGGTATGGAGTCGATGAAACCTTCTCAGGATGAGCACTGTGGCCAACAGGTTTGGAGAGACAGAGAGGCCATAAGAAAAGGGTTGAAAGGAATTAGCTGCAAGAAGGCTATAGGCAAAGTCTTTTCAGTGAAGTGGCTGTAGTCAAGCTGGGTATGATGGCATGTGTCTCTGATGCCAGTCACCTGGGAGGTTAGAGGAGGACAATCACTTGAGCTTAGCAGCTTGAGACTACCTTGAGCAGCATAGGGAAAAATAAAAATATAAATAAATGAACAAGGAGGGTCAAAGTCAGATTGGGTGAAGACTGAGTGATGGGTGAGAAGTTAGAGACAATGCTGAAAGAAATGGAAAAGAGAACACAAATTCACTGGGCGGGTGGCATGGCTTGTTCACTAGATGTCCATGCATTTTGAAGGAGATTGGATGTGGGAGAGGCTTTGGGGCAAAAGGCCTGGACATCCTGTGATGCTTTATTGTCACTTAAACAGAAGAGCTTTCCCTGCTTGGATTTTCCTGGTTGAGTCCTGGGCCTGGGCCCCTGGCTGTTCCAGAAACTGGTTGCTATCTCTCTTCCACAGGATGAAGTAGAGCTGTGACCTCTAGTTACCGGCATACATCTGCTTCTTACCCTAAGCAATGCCCTTGGCTTCTACATCCTTTCTGTTCCCCCAGACTCTGCTGTGAGTGACTAGAACTGCCTCCCACTGCATCCATGGGACCACATCTCTCCATCACCGCTTCCGGATGACCAGTCCCTGCTGATTTCCCCTTGCTTTGTGCAATCCAGATGTATGAGTCTTGACTCACTTCCTCTGAAGGCTAATGACTCACCATTCCCCTGATGCTCTGACCTCTGCCTGATTCTAGTTGCCACCTTAATTGCCAATTTTTCAGGAAAGTGCTCCCACTCTTAGGTCCCGTTTGTTNTACACTCCTGCCATTTTCTTCATAACCCCTCTTTTCACNCGTCATTAAATATGCACTTTACCGTTCACATGTTGTTTGTGGTTTCCTCAACTAGACCTCAAACTCCATGAAGGTAGGCACTGTTTTCTGTTTACTGTGCAATCCTCAGTGCTTGGTGTGGTAGCTATTTAAGACATAATTATTAATTCAGAGCCAGTAGCTTTGGAATTGTCTTCCCTGCCTCAAAATTTCATTGTGAAGTATTTCAAACCTACAACACAGACAACAGAGATGATGTCCTTACAACTGTCTTATCTAAGGTACTCTTAGCCTATTTTAGTAACAACGAAACAGAGGTGTGTGTGTGTGTGCGTGTGTGTGTGTGTGTGTGTGTGTGTGTGTGTGTATGCTCACCCATGTACAGGTGCACTCACACTGGGGGCATGTATAGAGGATGAAGGTTGCTGTTGGGTGCCCTCTTTCTAGTGTTCTTCATCTAAACACACTGGGTCCACCATTGAACTTGGAGCTCACTGTTTCAACAGTCCCCATAATCCACCTTTCTCTCCACACCAAGCACTGAAGTTATATGCATATGCCACCACACCCAGCTTTTACGTAAGTGCTAGGGATCTGAACCTGTGTCTTTATGCATGTGCAGAAAACTCTTTATACACTGAGCCATCTCCCTAGCCCCAAACCGAGTTTGTGCTTTAGCAAGGCTACCCAGGTGATCGGGATAGGGTGCCAGGATTTGAATAGGAGATATGTATATTAGTGACCAAGAGTGGAGGGGGTGATTCTTGGGGGTCTTCATCAGGGCTTTTCCTGAGAGAAAACTAGAGAAAGGGTGACNCAAGTCGGAGCAGAAGAATTGGGTTTTGAGCTGAAGAAAGGTACTGATGGTTATTGCAGTCTGTGGTATCTCCCTCAAGCCAGAGACGACATCCTCCGTGAAGAGACAGGAGGGCAGGATGGAAGTGGGGAGGCTTATAACAGCTGCAGAAGGGATGGAAAGGGAATCGTGTGGTGATTAGGAGAATGATTGTCAAGAAGCATTCAGAACCCAGCTGTGCGATGGAGAGTAGGAATTTGTTGTGGAATCATTCAGCTTAGTTAAAATTTTCTGGTCATCAGCACTTAGGCGGTTACAAAGCAGAATCACTCATCTTGGCCCCAACTCTTCTCTCTCCCTGTGCATTGTGGGTATCAGGTCTTAGTGCCCTATCATCTTCACAGGCCTACACTCTCTTTCACTCTTCCTTCTGTATGCTAGGATGGCGTTTAGTTCTCTGCTCCCATCCCAAAGCCTGAAGATGGAAGGAAGAAATCTGAGCTCTTAGGTTGTGAATTTACTACTTAAGACTTTGTCCCCTGTGGAGCCAGGGGCTAGTGTAGTGGCTCTTCTATTTTTTATTTATGTGTGTGTGTGTGTGTGTGTGTGTGTTTGTGTGTAGATGTGTGCACATGTGTACACATGTGTGTGTGCATGGTGTATATGTAGAGGTCAGAGGACAGTTTTGGGGAGCTGGTTCTCTCATCCCACCTTGCCAAGGCAGTGTCTCTCTTGTTTCTGCTACTCTGCTTATTTGAGGCTGTCTGACTCACTCTGGCTTTTGGTCAGTTCTGTTGTCTCTACTTCCCATCTTGCTGTAGGAGTGCTGAGATTACCCATGCAAGCTGCCACATTCAGGTTTTTGTAAGTTCCAGGGATCAAATGCGGGTTGTCAGGCTAGTGTGGGAAGGACTTTTACCCGCTGAGTCATCTTGCCAACCCAATGTGATGGTTCATGAGTCTCTACAATCCCCTGTGGGAGAAACAGAGGGAAGAAGAAGTAGGAGGACACAGCATCCAATTGTCCCTATTGCTCTGAGTCAAGAAAGTGTCACACAGTCACCATACAGGGCCCACTCTATGCCAATGTTCTTTCCAGGAATGAATAGTATTCCATTGTATAGCTGGGCCATGTTCTGTTTACTCATTCATCCAGTGGGTTGGTGATATGATATACATCTACACAGTGGAGTGTTATTTAACAATTTTGGTTCTTTCTACCTTTTTAATGGCATAAATAATGTGCTACGAACATAGGTTTTAGTTGATGAAGAACAGAATAGCTGCATCATGACTTGGTCACTCTACAGTTAGCGCCTTGAGGAACTGTTGGATTGCCTGCCAAAGGGAAGGCACTGATTTTGAATTCCAGCAGTAATGAATAAGGGCTCTAATTTGTGAATGTCTTTGCAAACACTTGTCTCTTTTATTCTTTTGGGCATTTGTGAACTGTTTTCTCATTGTGGTTCTGATCTGCATGTCACTAGTGACCGAGTCTGTACAGCNTCTTTTGTTTGTGTGTCTGTATATCAAGTGCCCTGGTGCACAGTAGGTCATGAAACCCTCCTCATTCCAGAGTACTGCCTTATGCCCTGGAGGAAAGGATGCTGCATAGAGTCCAAAAGGGATCTGTGAGACAGACTTTGCTATCTGTCCAGTCTATTAGGAATTGTGACAGAACAGCGGAATTCCCATGAAAACTCCAAAGGACTGTGCAAAGAAACCTGCCAGATAGCTGAATACATGGAGGTTCCTAGAGGGTGGCACGCTTGGGGAAGACACACAACCTCCATGCCCCTTCTCTTGTGCCTCAGCCTGTATATCTCTGCATTTGTGTCCTTTGAAATAAGCCAGACAGGGTTAATGTTTTGCAGAGTTCTATGAGCCATGCAAACAAATTAACCAAACTCAAAGAGTAGCTTGGGGGACTGTTGGCCTATTGGCCAATCAGAAACAGGTGAAGTGACTTGGACTGGTGACTGGCATCTGGAGTCACGGTAGGGAGGGGAAGTCTTAGGGCTAAGCTGCAGTCTCTGGGTTCTGCCAGAGCCTTCATGTAGAGAGGTGAGGACTGAATTGAAGCAGAGGAAGCCCTCTGCTGTCAGTTGTGGAACTGACTGACGTTTGCTGGTGGGAGGATTTCCCATATCTAGAGGTCACAGGAGCTTTCTGTATTGATTATTGTGGTGTGAGGGGAAAATTAGAAATCAAGGCATTTTTCTCATCTCCCTCCTGACACTTGGCCTCAGAAGTGATGGTGGTGTGTTTAATAGAAGAGACAGAATTTGTGTTGGATTTTCTGTCTCTCTCTTCAGACCCCTGCTCTCTTCATTTCTCTCCTCCTTCTTACACAGTTCTAGAGAGAATTCAATGTACAATGGGAAAAAATACCATGTTTCTGTGATTTCAACATCTTGCTATGAGACAGGGAATGTAGCCAAATAAAAGCCTCAGGAGATAAGGGAGTTGGGAGTCATGAACAGTGGAGAACAGAGGACCCCAAAATTGTAGAAGGATGATGGATCAGAAAAGCATGGAATACCTGCAGAGACAGAGAGTGAAATAAATGCCCCTTATTATTTTTCAAAAAGGGTATTTTTAGTATTTAGTATTTAGATATGGGAAACCAAAATCTACATACTTGAGTCATGGGGAAAAAAAACCAAGCTCAGTGGTTATTATTCTAACAAAAGAACTTGAAGTAGCAGGAGACCCTATGACCTATGTGGCAGTTCCCTGTAAATTGAAACATTCCCCTCAGATGGGATGAGCAGGCTCATGAGACTTTAATGTCTAGAAAAATGAAAACGTAAAAGGTTCAGGAAAGCCATCCTGAGCTTTATAAAAGGATAAACAACCCCGGGTAGGAGCCAGAGCACCAGGCTGCAGGGAAGATGTGTGGAGCTGCCTGNAAGTCATGCAGAATATTCCCAGGCTGCAGTTTGATTAGTTTAATTAGTCATTACCTGGGCTGCCTTTTGGTGAAACATCAACTCCTTTGAGTCATCCCTGCTCCTGTAAATAATCCCTTCACCCCTACACCTGTTAGTAGCTCCAATAAAAACTCATTGTCTCACCAAGTTGGACTTTGATGCAGTTCTAACTTTGGTCTGTTGTGGGTTTCCCTTCTGGAGTGGGTAGATGTATGTGGTGCCACACAACTTGACCTTATGACATAGGAACTTTATTCCCTTATTCACATTCTTATTCATTCTCTCCATAGTTAATACCACAGNTTAAAAATCATTTCTGGAAGANGCCAAGTTAGGAAATTCAAATCCTTAGATTCTGAATACCATGTATCCCCACTTACATGTTCACGTCTTAGCTTGTGGTTACATAGATGTGTTCATAGCTAACTTACCATTAGCAAATATCCTTGTCTTGTACCTTCTCTTGATCCTTGTGTCTAGCACGCATGTAATTCTACTGTTTTAGGAGTGGCCCTGTAGTGTACTCATTAAGTGACTGTTGGGTCGTTGAAGGATAGACTTCCTGTTCCTTTTCTTGCTTTGGAGACCATTGCCTACTGAACTGTATCAAGGTTGAAATGCTGAACTATACCAAGAGGAGCCAGAGCACAGAAGCTGTTCCTATTCTGAGGCGAATGTAGGAAAAAGGTCCCTCTTTGAAAGGAATCCGGACATAGAAGGAAGAATCAGTCAGACTTTTNAAATTCATATTCAGATGTTCGCAAGTCATATCCATGACCCATGTGCAGTTCGTATTTTCTCCCATGTAAATATCCAAGAGCCAGGGACTGAAATTCTTGAGATAACAAGCCAAGCCTTACCAGAACAGGGCTTCTGCAAAGCAAGGCGAGGCGGAAGGTAGAGAGGAGCTGCCCAGTGTCTAGAACAAGAGAGTGCTGGCTGAGCAGGTCTCAAACAGAGCTTTTGGTCTGCGAGTCTTGTACTTTTCCTTCTTGTGACTTCAAGGTCTGGGAAAGAGCAAGATCTACAAGTGGGCTCATTCCATAAGCAGGGAATGTGTGACGGTTAGTATAAACTTTCAATGGACAGGGCCGAGAATAATCTGGGAGATGGGTCTCTGGGCATTCTATTGATTGTGCTAATTGAGGTGAGAAGACCTATTCAATGTGACTGGCACTATTCCCTGGATGGGGTCCTGAACCATACACATGGAGAAAAAGAACTGAGGAGTAGTTTACATCCAGCCTTCTCTGCTTCCTGATTGTGAGTGTGATGTAACTGCTGCTTCAAGTTCCTGGTGGCCTGGCTTCCCACCATGAAGGACCCTTGAACTGTAGGCTAAAAGAAATTTTTTCCTCTTTAGGTTGCTTTTGTCAATTTTGTTTTTGTTTTGTTTTTTAAAGCACAGCAACAGGAAAAGCAAAACTAGGATTGTAACAGACTCATTGTCAAAAAGAGACAACTGTCTCCATCTCTGAGAAACCTGGAAGTAAGTATTGCCATATNATCAGGAAAGAGGGAAACTGAGTGAGCCAGTAACTCCAAGGGGCTGGTTATGGCTTCAAGAATTGGCTGAACACCATGTTGCCAGACTTGAATGCTCAAGGGTGTTAGAAATATTCTCTAACATGCATGGGGAAAGCCTACTGAATTCCTCATACTTTCGACTCTTAAATTTGGCCCCCCCCCAAAAAAAAAACAAGGAAGAAAGAATGCAGAGAAGAGGAGTCCTTCACAAAATCGCTGGTTGTGTTGTTGAGTGGCAGTGTCATCTGCCATCAACTTTTGGTTGCAGAGTAAGCAAAGCAACAATATGGTGAGTGCTGATCCAACTGCTCCTTGACTTTATAATTGGGCTCAGCGTTCTGATATGATCCTCCATCCATCCCAGTTNTCTACTTGATCAACCATCTGTGCTTCGCAGGGTTTTAAACCACATCTTGCTAAAATATGCACACTCAAAGCAGCGCGAACATTAACCTCTTCATTACATCCTCTATTGTGGCGCNGCTCTAAGCAAATGGAAACCACGAGGCAGTAAACTGAGAACTCGGCAGCACCTTCTAGTACCTTCTGCTCATGTAATCTGAGTGTATAATGTCACATTGTAGGGAACATGTACCATTTTATAGTAGTGAAATTGTTATTGATAGACATGAAGTCATGTTTCTTTGAAACTCTTTAAACACCCGTTTAATCAACTCCACTGATGAATAGAGTAATATAATCATTGTGTTCATTAACCTGAACCAGGTCTGCAACTTTCCCAAGATTTTACTCTTACTATGACTATTTCTATAACAAAATATTCACAGCCACCTTTTCAATGACTTGGAGGAAAAGAAATGAACATTTTAGAAATTGGAAAGAGCATGGTGTGCTTGGTTGTTGGCAGTGAGTTTTCCAAAACAATGATGTCACTCCTAAATGATTTGCTCATGACATGCCAGAGAACAAAAGTGAAATTAGGAAGAATACCTAACATAAAAGAGAAACATTCCCTTATCTCCCCTTTTTCAGACATGACCAGGGAAAGATGTGATTAGTGTGAAGCAGGGACTGAGATGGATGTCACCGTTAATGGTCCACTGGCTTATTTCTTCCTTNAGCTGCTCACACTGGATGTGGATCCTACAGGATGAAGCCTCCTAGAAGGAACAACAGGGTCTTGGATGCTGAAGTTTAACTTTTAAGGTGAAGTGAGGGTTTCCCGGCTCTGTTAGCTGTGAGGGGCCCCCACTGACTTCACTCTTGTAAAATTGCAGGAGAGAGGCAACAGGGAGCCAGATAATGAAATCAAAATTTAAAATATTTACATGCATATATGCATACATCAACACACACACACACACACACACATATATGTTGATGCACACATACACACACACATATCATTAATCCAAGGGAAGAAAGTTCAGCTTGTTAAGAAAAGAGGTACAGTATTTATTACTTTTAAATAACTACAGCAATCTGCCCAGGATAGCAAAGCTCTGCTTAATAGGAGCCCATAGGGATCCTCATTTGGTGAATACATTAGAATGCTTTCCAATTAACTTATCAATGATTTATGAATACATAGTTCTCTGGAGTGCGTACAAATATTTGGAAAACATAATTACTTACAGAAGGATTCAACAAGCTAAATTTTCTCTGTTCAACTAAACATTGTAGACACCATTTGTTTACTTAGCAAATCCCTTCTTTACAAATGAGGAGAGGACACACTTGAGCCAAGCTCCTGCTGGCATTCTCAGAAATGCCTAGTTTTTGTGACATTGCCATGATGGGCCTTTGTACAGCTTGAGCTGATCTGTCCTGTGTTGATCTGAAAACAGTGGCTTTGCAGANTCACCTCAGGAGGAGAGAGTTTCCCCGTGACCTGTTCTGACTATTCTTACCCTGGCATACAAAACCAAGAGGATAAATTGTGTTTGTTTGTCTCATTAGGAAAAGTGACAAGTGCCATAAGAGGAAACTAATGTAAGCTCTCACTGCCATAGTGTGAGAGTAGAGGTCAGGGGAGGACACTCAGGAGTCTGTTCTCTCTTTCNACAGTGGATTCTGGGGTTCGAACTCAGGTCATCAGTCTTGACAGCAAGCACATTTACCCACTGAACCATCTCATGGATCCAAGNTTAATTTAAGTTTTAAAAATTGGATTAAAANAAAACATTATTTTAAGTCTTTATGTATTGCTTANGTTCCCCTCCAATTCTAACCTGGTAATTATATTAAACTTTTTGTTTTTCTTGCTCAGATTGTCCCTGCACCTCTCAATCTTAGAGTCTTGGGGACAAAGACAAGGTGGCAGCTTGATTTTCTGTCAAGAGCTGATGGATTGAGTAGGGAATTGGTTTGAGAGAAATTTTTGGTGTAGGCATGTTTGGGNTTAAGGAGAAGAGACATGTTCTGTGACCTAAAATAGTTAACTTGCTCACAGAGATCAGTGAGATTTACAAGTGCTCCTCCTTACAGAGTCACAAGGAATACATTCCGTGTTCACAGGGTGAAGAAGGGCTTCAATTT
>LZPO01117161.1:62377-83921 GCA_001675575.1 Neotoma lepida
CACACATCTCTGCCAATATTTATTTTATCCCAACATATCAGAAAGGAAAACAAGACGAGTGAGAACTGCATTGACATGAGAGAAACTGTCACAGGGATTGAAAAATAGAGATTATTATTCACCAAGAAGAAATATCATTTTGATTTATTATACACAGTGCAGACAGTTTAAAAAAGTATCATTCAGTGTGTATTTAATGAGCACTTAGAATGTGCCAGATGCTGTGTTAATGACAGTATTTAAAGTCACTGTGTTTTTTAAAAAAACTCATTATGTTATATTTTTAAAGATTTATTTATTTATTTATTTATTTATTTATTATGTATACAGTGTTCTGCCTCCATGTATGGAGGAGGCCAGAAGAGGGCACCAGATCTCATTATAGATGGTTGTGAGCCACCATGGGGTTGCTGGGAATTGAACTCAAGACCTCTGGAAGAACAGCCAGTGCTCTTAACCTCTGAGCCATCTCTCCAGCCCCCTATGTTATACTTTTAAAATGTCATCATTGGGCTGGGGATATACCTCAGTTGATAGACTGCTTGCCCACAGTGCATGAAGTCCTGGGTCTGATTCCCANCGTGGCATACATCAGGTGTGGTTGTACTTGTCAGTAATCCCAGCACTCAGGAGGTAGAGGCNGGAGAATGAGAAGTTCAAGACNGTCTTCAGTTACATAGCAAGTTGGAGGTCAGTCTGGACTCCAGGCAATCATGTCTCAAAACCCACTATGAAAACTATTAGATTCANGNTCNGACTCCAGGGATGGCCAATGCAATTTCAGATGAAAGCCATGAGATTCTGAAATATCCCATAAAAGAAGGGATGAAGAACAGGTTTCTGATACTNGAATGNGACAGTGACCACTAGAAAAGAAAGGAGGGTCTGTAGACAAATGTTGGTANTCATCTGCGAGCTCACCTGTATACCTGTTGGCCAAAGTGGACGCTTGTGGTGAGGGCTGGGGCAGNGGGTGGGATAGGGCAGGGGATATCACCCTCATTTTCTTCCTTCATTATCACACAAGGACCTCCAGTGCCTTAAGCTCTTCCTTTCCCATAAACACTGAGTAAAATATTNTAATACTAAAGCTAGAATTTTGAATTGCTTTTAATAAGGTCCAATGTACATGAGGGTTGAATGCAACTAATTAGGAAAAACTGAACTCTAAACAGATTGCTGGTGACTCCAAACACTTTCTACAAGGGCAAGGTTTTGTGATTTAAAGACATTTTCTATTTCATTTAATTTTCTTAAAAAAAAAAAGACAGAAATGCTGTATTCAAATGTGGATAACAGGGTAGAGAAAAATTGCCTTCAATGGGAGCTCTTTTTGTGTAATGGCCTCACATTTTCTCCTAGGAGATGGTGGCTTTCAGNTTTGTGTGCTTCCTGGATGGGAAAGCAATGGATTTCTTCCTTCTGCTGTCCATCACCAGTGAAGAACCCATTCCTGTTTGTTTTGTAATGTTTCCTTGTTATGGAATAGACTGAAGTGGTGTTCTTGGGGTCTGCTTCCACCTTCATGTGGGTTGGTTTTACATATTTTGTTTCACAAGTTTCATGTGCCGTCTTCAATTTCTGTGTGTGTGTGTGTGTGTATTGAACCTGGGAGACATCTTTGTTGTGTTATAAGGTTTTTCCTGCAGGAAGTTAACCTACATAACCTACATCCTTAATATGTTAGAAAAGCTCAATAAATACACGTATGATGATTGCTTTTAGGGAGTAGTGAACTTCACTAAATACTTTCTTAAAATACATAATATTCTGTTAAAGTCATACCTGCAGATTTTTTGAAAGAGAAATGTTCCCTATAGGCTCAGGTATTTGAACAGTCAATCCACAGTTGGTGATGCTGTGAGGGGAGGTTTAGGTGGTACAACTTTGATGGAGGAAGTACATCNTTAGGGCAGGCTTTGAGAAGAAAAATCCTCACACCATTTTCAGTTGGCTTGCTTGTTCTATGNTNGTGGCTGAGATGTGACGCTTCCTGCTCTGACTACCATGCTTGCTGCTTGCTGCTATACCACTCTGCCAGACCCCTGTCCTTCTGGATCCATGAACCTCAATAAACTTTATCTTCCACAAATTGGTTTCATCATGGTATTTTAGCACAACAATAGAATACTATGACAATGCCTAGAACATAGAATTAACTCCATGATTANAGAAAAAAGGAATTATACCACCAAGTTTGATCTTCATAGTCATAGCTAAAAACCTTCCCCATGTCCCTATCTTTGGTTCTGAAGGGACTCTGGCCAGCTCAAGGGTGCCTGGCATGGCTCTGGCAGGCCTTGCCCTTCTCCCCATTCCCTCTGCCTTGCTAAAAACCATTAGATTACATTCCTAAAGCTATCCACCAAGATAGATTCCCATATTTGACTACTTCCTCCTCTTGAGGCTGACTACCAAGGTCCAGCTATCAAAGTATGGAAGTGAAGCAATCAAAAGCCCCCTTTGGCTCACCTAATTAACATAACCAATTAAAATTAAACACCTCATGCTAACACGGGGTTTCCCTTTATACCTTTATAAACTGCCATTTTCCTATGGGCCACTCTGTCTCATCTCTATCCAGAGGCTGTCCCCCCCTGGGACAAATATCCCTGCCTCCCCCCCTTGTTCACATCCCCTTCTTTCTTATTAACTATCTCCAGTCTTTGTCTCTTATTCTCTGCCCTCTGTCCTTTTGAGGCAAATAAGTCTCCTTTGTACAGAGAATTTGGTCTTGGGGGTTCTGAGCTGAAACTTTTCCTTTCAGGGTCTTTTTTTTTTTTATAAATTAAAACTTATTTTTTTTTAAGATTTATTTACTTACGATGTGTACAGTGTTCTGCCTGCATGTACGCATGCATGACAGAAGAGGGCACCAGATTTCATTACAGGTGGTTGTAATTAAATTTGTTCTTGGACATTTTCTCACGTGTATACAATGCACACTGACTGCTCTTACCCTACACTTCCCTACCACCCCTCTCTAGCTTGAATCCCTCTCATGGTCATGTATATCCTTTTTTGTTTTGTGATCCACTGAGATTAGCCAGGGCCACCTGTGTGACCATGGGTTTGGAGATATCTGTTGGAGCCTGGTAAGCTCAGTCGTGGGTGTACAACTAGAGACACTAATTCCATGTCTTCTAGAATCTATCAATAGCCAATAGTTCAGATGTCAAGGACAAGGCCCTGTGAGCCTCTCCCATGCTTTTGATGTTATATACTATTTTAAGATGAAGACAATCCAATAGCTTGTTCTGAACAATTTTATACCAAGTACTCTATCAGTATGTAAGGGCTACATTTGAAAGATTCCTTGAATTACCTGGCATTTTTGTTTTCATATGGAGGTACGTTCAACATTCAAGTCCCAGCCAGGAACTTATTTCAGTCAATGAAGGTTAATTTGTACAGCTAATTGTGCCNTTTCATTTGAATGTTTGCATATACCCAGGGGCTAAGTTTGAATAGTAGCCTCAGTATTTTTAGTGGAAAACCTACAAATGTAAAAAAGTCAGGATGTAGACAGTTCTTTAAGACACAGGAACTAGGTACCACATTTTAAGGATGCTGCCAAGCATTTACACAGTAGGATGTCTGTGCACATATTTACTTTAATTGGGTACCCTTCCACCTCTTCTTTGTCAGGACGCTGTGATGCTGGTTTTGGTAAAGGAAGCAGCATGGACACTCATTCTCAAAGCAGCCCCTGAGGGCACATTTGCTCTGTATGGAGTTTCAATAACTTAGTTTTGCCAGCAATAACATGAGTTTATTCTTTGTGTGTGGTGAATGGGATCTATGCTTGATTTCTGAACTAATATGGCAATGTTGTTGCTATTGAGAGGAAGGGCAGAGCCTGAATTTTGTCTTGTGACATCTGTAGGCAGTAATGACATTTCTAATAAATTATGTTATGGTTCTGAAGAAAGGTAAAAATAAGGCTGCAGTAAATAGTTATTTATGTCTTCTATGGCAGTGTTATTATGCTGTCTGTATTGGAATAACTGATATAATTTGTAACTGTGGGCAGTTGGAGTTTGACGACAGCTCCAGGATGAGGGTATCAGTGGTGTTGTTCTTTATCGATATAATTTATAGCATATAATCTCTTAACGAGGAGCTTGAAGACCCAGACACAAAGGTATGATTATGGGCAGATCCCCACCCTCTGAGTTTACAATGGCATTGGTGGACATTTCGGTTCCTGTAAGCAGAGCTCCTGGGTCTCCTCTGGATCTTGGACATGCTCTAACTCTACTGTTTCTGAAATGATGAAATCTTTTCCCCAGCTGGAAAGATCTTCCTTTGATGTCTCCTGCACCTATTTTTAAGCTTTTTTCAAAGATAGAAAAAAACCTTCGTTGCAAAAATTACTGCTTAGTTTAAGTTCAGTGGATTTGGTATCCTTGATCACAGTACTAATAATCAAAGGTTTTCGGTTTCTCAGATCAATACATCCCTTTTTATTGCCAACCCCCCGGCATGTGTATGAGTTCTAATCTTCAGTGTTTATTGCAACATCTCACTTATTTTAATGGGTTTTTAGTTATGAGAAAAGTCAGACTACAGGGGGTTTACAAAGTCGAGCTATGACTAGTTAGAAGCTACCTCTATTAATGTGTTTCTGGATAATCAATGTGCTTCTGATGGGATCAGGTTCAAGGCTGGCTAATTCTTTGCTACTTTAAGAAGGTATCGCTTGAGTAAACCAGCTAACAATTCCCTATACTGGCATTTTCTTTTACACCAAATNACACTTGATTCCCTTTTTTCCTCATGTAGAAAAGGAACACAGTTTTGAGATTACAGTTTCCCGATAGTGTAAGAGAAAGGCAGAGCTTTAAATATTAAGTGAGAGTTATAGCTTGTTGGTGACCCTAACACTACTTTTTGCTTTCTTTGCTTGACAAGAGTGAATGAATATGACAATAGGAAGGATAGCCTGAAAGTGATCTCCCAGGAGAGCTTGAGCCAGTGGTCTCTATTCCTATGGATCTCACCTGGGGTGTCTTCAGGGTTGTGGTGGGCCTGCAAGAAGGGCTTATCAGGAGCGGATGCATGCAGTCCAAACAATTCCCTTGGTACTTGTCACTCTTCCTTGCTATCTTCTACGTCAGAGGACAAATTTTGGTATGGCCATGCTTTAGCTTGGATAAATGTTCCCTTGAAAGTCCATATGCTGTGGGCATGACCCACGGAGACACTATTAGGAGGGGGTGGAAACTATAGGAGGTGGGGCCTCATGGAGAGTTTTAAGGTTATTAGGAGTGAGCTCGTGAAGGGGGTTGTGGGACCTCAGGTCTTCCTTCATTTTCTTTTGCTTCCTTTATATTGAGGTGAAAAGTTTGTTTTGCCACTTGCTGTCTGTTCCATCTCCCATTGGTTTAAAGCAGTGGATCTACTTGATCTTGGATTGGAGTCTCCAAAACTGTGGACCAAAACACCCCTTTTCATATTTATAAGTTTGTTAGAACAGATAGGTCATCATATTCCTAAAGCTATGGCTTTTATAATGGAATATATATTTTCTCCAAATGAAAACATGATGGATAAATGAGAACCCTCCTTCTTCCAAGAAGGGAATATGAGATTTATTTATTTATTTAATAATTTATTTATTTTTATTTTATGTGCATTGGTGTTTTGCCTGCATGCATGTCTGTATGGGGGTGTCAGCTCCCTGGAACTGGAGTTACAGACAGTTGTGAGCTGCCATGTGGGTGCTGGGAATTGAACTCAGGTCCTCTGGAAGAGCAGTCAGTGCTCTCAACCACTGAGCCATCTCTCCAGCCCCGAGATTTATTTATTTATTTATTTTTATTTTTTAAAAATTTCTATTTGGGGAAATAATTGCACTTNGATGCCTTAGAGTTTTCATGACTAAATGGGGACTGGAGAGATGGCTCAGTTTACTGTCTCTAGCACAAGTGTGAGGATCTGAGTTCAAGTCCCCAGCACCCACATAACATCTGGACATGAAGGGAACCATCTGAACCATCAGCACGGATGGGCAGAGTCAGGTGGCTCCCTGCTTCTCATTGGCTAGNTTGCATAGCTAAAATCACTGAGCTTCAGGTCCGGTGAGCAATCCTGTCTCAAAACATATGGTGGAGAGCAATTAAGGAAGATACTGACATTGACCTCTGAATTCTACCTGTGTGCATACACACGTGATTGTGCATCTGCATGCACACACGTACACAGATATGTACATACACACAAAGGGAGAAAAAGAATGTTCATGCCTGGAGTAGAGTAATGAGCATTAATAGATAACATAGAAGATTATTAGTGCCCATTGCTTTCAGAAGGCAAGAATTAATCACATTAATCAAGGTCTTCTTCCTATTTTTCTAATTAATACTGGTCATATATTTGAATATTGAGTTTCTGAAAGTGCAAGTAATTAATGAGTGAGCTCAATTCCAAGATGTCCATTACCCTTCCAAATTATATTTACAATAAGATTCTTATTTGGACAGTGTTGTTTTTTGAGTTATGTATGATGTAATACTGCAATTTTTGTTCAAAACAAGGAACATTTGGGTAAGTAAGCTATACCATATAATCTCAANAGATTCAACATGAGAAATTATAGGTTAGGTATCCTGTATCTGAAAGTTTGAGACTGGAAGTATTTAAGGTTTTTCATTAAAGTTTTTTGAATAGTTGTATACATAGTGAGACATACTTGGAGTAGGATCTCTCTCTTTCAGTGTGTGTGTGTGTGTGTGTGTGTGTGTGTGTGTGTGTGTGTGTGTGTGTGTGTAGAGGTCAGAGGTCAATATAAGGTGTCTCCCACAATTGCTATCTACTTTAGCTTTTAGAACAATGTCTCTCATTGAACCTGGAGTTCACTGTTTCAGTTACAGTGCCTGGCTAACAAGCCCAAGGGTATCCTCTTGTCTCTGCTGTGAAGGCAATGCCTCTGCATTTGGTGTTTTATGTGAGTGCTGGGGATCAGAATTGAAGTCGTCTTATGCTGCATGGCAAGCACTTTACAGGCTGACTGTCNCCCCATCCCTGACCTAAGTCTTAGTAAAAACTATGTTTGTGTTTCATATTTATATTATACACACAGAAAGTAAATTTTATATAGTATTTTCACTGCAAGTGCATATTGGCTTAGAGGTCTGGTGCAGGTTTTATACTTGTGGTATCACTAAAAAAGTTAAGGATTTTAGAACATTTTAGATTTCTGGTTCTTGCATCAGGAATGCCTAACCTTATAAATATTATAAGTAATGAAACAAAAAGCAGAATGTCAGACATACTATGCTAAATCCAATGATTTATACCCCGTGGCCTTTTGTTTTTGAAGACAGGGTCTTACTACGCAGCACTGCCTGTCCTGGAATTCATTACATGAACCAGGCTGGCCTTGAACTCATAGAGAGACACCTGCCTCTGTCTTCTGAGTGCTGGNATTAAAGGCATGCACCACCACACCTGGCTACACTTCAAGTTTGATTTCCATATTTTCATTCAGGGTTCTGGAGTTCCATGTGATTTGGGGGCTGAATTTTATAAAGAACTGCAATAGATATCACAGGGACAGAGAGTCCCATTTCCTTAAGATATTAAGGCCATCTGGAAAGAAAAAATGGTTCTAGGAAGAGAGCAATATTACCATAGAGGTAACAGGATTGCGATGGCTAATCTTGATAGTCAATTTGATGCCATTTAGACACTCCATGGGAAAAAACCTCTGAGCNTGTCTATGAATTAGTTTCTAGACTGATTAATTAAAGTGGGAAGAATCACCCTACATATGGACAGCACCATATTGGTTGGGATTCCTGATGACATGAGAAGGAGGAAGTGATCTGAGAGGCAGCATTCATCTCCCTCTGCTTCCTGACTGCAGGGGCCATGCGACCAGCTGCCTCTTGCTCCTGCTGCTCTGCCTTCTCTGTCGTGATCGTCTAGAGCCTCTCAGAGCTGCAGTAAATCCTTCCATCTTTAAGTTGCCTCCATCAGATTATTTTGTCACATCAACTGCAAAAGTAACCCATAGAGGACTGCAGTGTTAGGTCAACCTCATCTCAGATGGTTCAAGTTCCAGTGTTTTCTGGGCTAAGGTACTGGATGAGGCACATAGCATTCAATTAAGATGATGTTGCAATTACTTTATGCAAGAACCACACTTTGTGCCTGAGATCACTTGTTTAGGTTGGATTTTTTTTCANGAGCTTTATCACCATTGTCTACTCTCTAAACTGCTTCTCTTCATTGTTTCCCCTTCTGTCAAAGCTGTTGTGATCTTCACTTTCCCTAAGCCAGACAACACAGAACCATCTTGGAACACTGGGTCTCTTTTTCCTCAGTTGCCAGTTTACATCAGTGTATTTGTTTACATTTTTTTTGTGATGTATGTGTACGTACTGTCTGCTCTATCNATTCCATCTTATTCCTGCCTCAACNATGGTTTCCAGGAATAGTAAAGGGTTGAGTGGGGGAAAGAGAAACTACTTTTAAAGTTTAGTTGGTTTGCTTGTTCAGTTTTGGTTAACCTTGGTCACTACTACTTATCTTTTATCATATAATCTGTTTTTTTTTCCATTCCCCTGGATAGTGTCTTCAATAGCTCTCCACTGCATTCTTTCTGTACACAGCTACCAGTATACTCCTCCTGAGCAAGACTTTTACCAATTTATTCTTCATGGACTTCCTAATGCCTGTGAAGGCCTCTCCCTTAGGTAGACATCCACATTCAATCTCCAGATACTTTCAAGAGATCATCCAATTGTTTTCCCCTGCCAGATGTCACACAGACAGGCTCTCTTGAGTTTGCAACCTCTTGCCTTGTGTTTGATATTTTCCTTGCATGTTATCACGCCTCTCCTTTTAAAAATCTTACCCGGCTTCAAGGCTTGCCTGAAGTTCTGCCTTCTTTTGAAACGTTTCTTTGATCATCAGAGCTCATAACACTGACTTTCATCTGACCTAACCCACCATCAGAGAAAGACCATTCTGTCATTCACCACTGAGGCACAGCGATCGATTAAACCAGGGTGCAGTATGCTGCTTTCTTAGGATTACATTTTACTTTAATTGAAAAAGCTCTTTTAGACTTAAACATGGATTTAAAAAATCATATACTACATCCATACAATGGTAAATACATTGAATCTGTCAAGAAATTTATAAAACTTGTTCACATTTACAGTCTGATTCTTTAAGGATTTTCTTTTGAAGCCAATGACAACACTAAGTAATAACACTGGTGTGTTTTTNCGACCGTCCCAGAAGGTGTCAGTGAAGATTTCTAGATAACAGCCAGGACACATGCTTCTTCCTTGAATGAACTCANTGGCTTATGAGTTGTCATATAATGTGCTGTAGTGGGCCTGATATTTGGNGTGACAGCTGGGTCTGTACAAGTGCTGGCAATGGCACACCATGATAGTTGCCTGCAAACAGCAAGTACAAGAGGACACTGGATATAAGAAGAAGCCGTGCAGGGCTGGGATGTAGCTCAGTGGTAGAGCCCTTGCCTAGCATGTGGGAAGCACTTGGTATATCTCCAGCACCCAGAAAAAAAGCCATTCAATTTCTGTATTGTGAAAAGTGAAAATAACATGTGCAAGTCAGAATGGATTTGCAATTTTATATGCTGTCCCTTGTGTCATTGTTTATAGGATCATTCTGCTGGACCTCAGTAGAGCATTCTTAAAGATGGAAGTTAATGGGAAATATATTGATGGTAACAGATAAAACTTGGATTTCTCTTTTCTTGGGACATAGTCAGAAGCAAAAGCTTCCACACAGCTCTTGGCTAGGATTTGTGGGTTGAAGGCATTCGATGGGAATTTTTTCCCTATGTTGTTATTGCTGCTAATCATGGTTACAGCTCTNTTGTAGATTAAAAATGAGGGGATATGTTTGATTTATCAAGTGTCCATGATATAGGAGTTTTTAATGCTTATTACATATATAGTTTTAGTTCTATTACAAAACCTAGACAAGGGCTGGGGAGATGGCTCAGTAGAGCACTCACCATATTCGTGTAAGGGCTGGGGTTTGGATCCCCAGACCCCACCTAAAAACCAGGCAGGCATAGTAGTCCTCTGTGATCTCATTACTTGAGAGACAGAAATGGCGGAATCTCTGGTGCAGGTTGGCTAGCTAGATTAGCCAGAATTGGTGAGTTCTGAGTTCATTAAGGGACCTTGTTCAACAAATAAAATGGGGAGTGATTGAGGAAGACACCTGACATCAACTTTGGGCCTCCACATGCACAAATACACATGTACACATGTGTGCCCACACACATGTGGATATACATAACCACATGCCCACATACCACACATAGTCACAGATACACAGAGACACACGGAACCTCTTAGCAAGCCAAAGTTCTNAAAGTATATACCTAGGAAGAAGACAGCTGTTATACAGCTAGGAAGAAAACACAGTTGAGATGTTGTCTGTTGGACCCTGTTATTGCCCCGTTCCATTATGACACTTNGGATAGGTGNTATACACAGGGCTCCAAGGCCCAAAGTGCATGACTCTGTAAACAAGGGATGAGTTTTCTTTCAAATGTAAGCATAAAAGGGTAATGTTTTTAAAACACAAGTTCAAGTAAAGCTCATACTTGTTTTTAAAATGACACTTCTCTCAATTTGTAATTATATTTTATTCATGATTACATACTTATTTATTTATCATCAGCCTGCCTTGAAGGCAGAAATTACCAGTTTTCACTGATGGGATATATGGTTTTGTATTTTAAGAGCTGTTATCAGAATGCATGTTTAAAATGAGGATGTAAATATCATCAGCATTTTATGTTTTTTTTTCCCCGAGTGTAGAATAGTTATGCATCATACAACTAATTCTTAAAGATTTATTTTATTTTTTCCTTGTGTGTGTATGTGTGTCTGTCTGTGTGAGTGTATGCCAAATGTGCATGGCTACTCATGGAGGCCAGAAAAGGCATCTGGGCCCTTAGAGTTATAGGTGGTCTGAGCCATCTGTTGTGGGTATTGCAGCTGAACCCAGATCCTCTTGAAGAGTAGCAAATGCACTTAAGTGTTGAGCCATCTCTCCANTTTCACAATTAATACCTTTTCATGGCTGAGAAAATATGTATTTTTATCAGTTGTTTTATCTGTAGTATNTAGTCTAATGTCTGTGTCTTAGTTAGGGTTTCTGTTGCTGTGAAAAGACAGCATGATGATGGCAGCTCTTAGAAAGGAAAACATTTAATTGGGGTGGCTTACAGTTTTAGAGGTTCAGTCCATTATCATCATGGGG
Source organism: Neotoma lepida (assembly GCA_001675575.1). Taxonomy (NCBI): domain Eukaryota; kingdom Metazoa; phylum Chordata; class Mammalia; order Rodentia; family Cricetidae; genus Neotoma; species Neotoma lepida. The sequence goes on from LZPO01117161.1 coordinate 73,643, forward strand.
AGACATGATGGCGTGCAGGCAGACATGGTGCTGGAGAAGGAGCTGAGAATTCTACATCTTTGAACTGCAGGCAACAGGAAGTGAATTGAGATACAGGGAGTGGTTTGAACATATAGGAAACCTCAAAGCCTGCCTCCATAGTGACACACTTCCTCCACCAAGACCATACCTACTCCAAGAAAGCCACATCTCCCAAAAGTGCCACTCCCTTTGGGGGCCATTTTCTTTCAAACCACCACAATCTGACCTCATGAAAAGCACACAGAAACATTTGTTGATGAGTGAATGACTAAAGATGAAATGTCACACTTTTTCTGACGGCACTTGGATTTCCGGATGAAGTCTTCTGCCTGTTTATGGCCCATTGCCCATTTCTGTTTTCCCATCATCCCTAGTGTAGGGTTTGTGTATGGCTAACCTTTTTCAGCCTGCAAGGTACATTTTCATCTATTGCCTGGCAGAATGTGCCAGTGGAAGAACATTCCTGACTTTGCTACTGGCAAATGTTTGATAACTCTTTTCCAACTACCAGAAATAGGGATTTTTTCAGCCTTTGAGAGTTAGGTAAGTTGGATGTACATTTGCTGTTTGTACTGCTCAAGGGCGGCTCTCAGGGAGTCTCTTTTAGGTTCAAGGACCCTCAAGAAGATCCCTTAAGGCACCACAGCTTCCCTCTACTTAGCTCCAAGAAGTGGAAATGGAGCTGCAGAGGCTGAAGACTCTGAAGTTTGCCGTGAAACCTCAGGAGAGTTGTAGGCATGCATGCCAAACACAAAATAAATGCCACGAGTCACGTGTGGAAATTTTCCCAGGGAGTAATGGCCCCCAGGAGATCATATTGTAAATGGCTGTTGCTGAAACGAGGGTGGCACCTCGTATACCATGCAAGTGGCACCNATTTCACATCACTAGTGAAAGGTAGGCATTGCTTAATAGAGGCTTATATCTCTCGTGAGAGTCGTATATTGACAGGGGTCTTGGGACTGGTCTGAACTGCTAAGCAGGGAGTATCACGCTATCCTGTCTTGTGGCTGGGTGTCTCCTGTGACCTGTGGCCACCATTCACAATTATAGCAGTAAACAGCTGCTTATCAATACACAGAGGTTGAATAAAAAATATCTCGGGGCTGGTGTAACTCAGGCATACATACATAATGTGTGCTTAGCTTACATGAGTCCCTGGGTTAAGTCAGTAACTCCCCCAAATGTATATGTGACTTCTGAGTCACATATAATTTTGGCTCAGAAGATGACAGCCCCAACATAGAGCTTTACAGTTTAGAAGTGAGGGCACATGAAGAGCCGCACATTCAGTGAGGGCTTTCTCCCAGTTCTTTTATCTATCTTCAAGTCCATATGCTCCAGGAGATATTATTTGCTGCAAACGTCTTCCCCAGCTATCTCAGCAGAAAGAAGAGAATGATGCATATGGCAGGAAGGAGTGATGATAACTATACCTGGGNCCCACAGGAGCACTACCCCAAGGCATTGTCTGTTTTTTTGAGTCCATTCATCTCCTCTAAAAATAATTTACTCTTCTGCTAAAATTGCCCAATACNTCTCTCTCCTCTAAGAAGAACAGATGTAAGCTTCTAAATCTCACTGAACTGCTGGGCACCTGCGTGGTTCCCAGCGTGTGCAACACTCTGCATACCTTCTCCCTTGTCAGTTCGTCTACTGCCATTATCAGACTCAGACATTGAAGTCAGAGGGAAAGTAGAAAGCTCTTTTGTGCATATGCTTATAGCTTTATGTGCTTTTGTTATTTGCTTGCCACATAGCATTCAGTTTCAAATGTTGTGTCCACATTAACACTATAAATGGAGGCTACACTCTAGCGTTGGCTGTTGGCTTGGTAAATCTCCTCTATGGATACCTGCTATCAATTCTGGCCCTGATGAGGANGAATAGCAGGATATCCCTCAATTTCCTGCTGATCTTTGAATGACCTGATAGGATTTTAGTTCTGGACTTTAAACCNCAAAGACAATACCCCAAATTTAATGATACTGACCCCAAATATTCTTCCTTTTATGCACCTTGATAGGGGGAATCGTAGACAGGGGATTTCTCAAGGACCTGGCTATGTTTTCCCATCTTATGTGTGCAGTGAGGAAGATGTAGATGTTCAGTTTCATGGCATACATTACTTTGCTTTCAGCNCATGGGCGGCCATGAGAACAGGAGTAATTTATGGACACCATTTGCCATTTGCATATGAAATAGGCTGCCTGTTCTTTATGGGAGAGGAAATGGCTCCTTTGGGTCACAATTAGCCTATCAAGCAATTAGTCACAATTAGTCACAACGCTGGCAGTTAATTGTGCACACAAAGTTGTTTAGACAAAGTAAGACTGAATTTCTTAACTTGAGCAATCTATCCAGAGCTGTGACTTGTCCGCCTTCTGTTTTGATCTGGTTTAAGGTTTCATATTATTCAAAGAAATAATTTAAACTTCTTTATTGACTGAAAGCTTATTGTTGGGCAGTATATAGAATGGAACATTAGAAGTTGCGGTTGCAACCAAGCAGTTAAAATGCTTCCTCTGGTTGCTAAACATGATTAAGAGGCGTGCTTAAACTGCACTGCGTGGAAACAGTATTACCGTAACAACGTGGGACCGCAGAAGCAAGGAAAGGCCCAAGGGCAGAGACTCTGGGAGGAAAATCTGAGTAGCATGAATGGATGGGCTTCTCTCCTCAATTCTGTGAATATGGAGAGGCAGTTATGGGCCTGGGAAATAAGAGAGTGACATGTGACCCCCGTGGAGTCTTTCCTTCTGGAATTCCATTGGAGGGTGACTATCTCTCTTTGGAGTTAGAAGACCATTTTGGAAGAGCTGACTCTGGGCCACAGCATAAAGCAGACAGCTTGCTGGGATGTTCAGAATTGGCAGGAGACAGCTCTGGAAGCAGAGTGTCAGCCGTGTTCTTACGGTAAGAGCTGGTGACTGTGGCCTGAGTACCTCTAATACCAGGTTCAAAAAGACTTGAAAAGAGTTCAGTTATACACAGGGGAATCTATGAAAAATTTGTTTGCTCACTAAGTTTTTGGCACAGGGCACATGTTGATATTTCACATGTAGAAGAAGAACTGCACCTTTTGACTTATTGCACATTTCTACCCAAGTGTAACTATGTAGAATTTACGAGTGATCTTTAGGGAAGATGCTTCTCTGGGGTCAAAAATATATTTGGGCTGGTAGTTTGGGCACTTTATATTCCTTAAGGCATGTAAACTTTTACTGGTTATTAGATATGGTTAAGGCAGATTAGGATACAATACTTTTTGGATCTTTGACANCCCCCCTCAAGTCTAATGTTTTTGGAAATGAGGTCCTGAACAGGAAGATGAAGGAAGAAGAATCAGCTTCCCCACACAGGACCCTCCTCAGTGGCTGAANTCAACCGTTCATAGAGATTTGAACCTTCCACTGCTAGGCACTGTCCCAAAGACTTCCCCGCCANCATTACTTTATTGCTTCTTGCCTGACTTGGTCAAGGCTCTTTGTGTCCAAGTGCTCATGGAAGGGGTCTCCTGTCAAGTTGTCGTGGACAGACCTAGCCCAGAGTGACAGAAAGATGAACTTGTGACAATTCCCATCTTGAAGCAACTAGACAGAGTCTAGTAGGTTGCTTCCTTCAGAAGTGCAAACAAGCCAGGCCTTGCAATGGATGTTCCACATCTGGCCAGAGGCCTGTTTGTTCTGCCAATGGTTGCATAAACTGGATTGGCCTTGCAAGGATTCAGTGTGCCNGCCATGGGTCAGCATTTGTTTCAGGCCCTGCAGTAGAGCAGAAAGTATGGGGCAGATATTCAAATGGGGACATGAAACAGTAAATCACAAAGATTAAGTCAACAATTGCAGAGATGAACTACTAAATTAGAACTCAGGAACAACCCTGATGAAGCCATCTAGCCTGTTCTGTGGCTATGAAAGAACAGGGATGACAATCCTGTGTTTTATGGTCCCTTCAGCGCTTGCCACCCGTCCCTGAGATTTTGATGCAGATTTTTCTTTTATCCTACCTACTGAGCCATCACCAACTTTATGATTTATTTTTTATGTGAGGCTGGGTCTCTAGCCCAGGTTGGTCTTGAACTCCCTATATAGCCAAGAGCATGACCTTGAACTTCTGATCTTAAGTCTCNACCTTCTGAGTGCTTCCACATGCAGTTTATATTGTGCTGAAGACTGAACCTGTGTCTGTGTGTATAGAGCATACAACTAAGCTACAGCCTAAGCTATAAAATTTAATTTTTAATTGGCAGAAGACTGTAAATTTGGAATGTAAGGTGTTTTGAGACATGCATACAGTTTAGAATGAGGCAATCCAGCATGTCCAACACTTGCATATCATTTCTTCAGAGGTCTCTGTTTTCTAAATAATCTTCTGTTACTATAGAGCTTGGGACACAATACCGATAACGCTCGTGAGGTAATAGAGTGATCTGGGCTTCTCTCATTTCTGAAAACTTTTCTTGTACNCCTCTANCACATCTAAGACATTGTAAGAAAATGTAAATTTTTAGATATAATTAATGAACTAAATTCTTCTTCAACATGTGCTNCTTCTTGAGAGTAAATCTTTTTGGGAAGTTTCATTCATGTTTCTTGAATGCTAGTTATGGTCACCCCACTGAAGTATGATGGGAACAGAATTATCTTAATAATGTTGCAGTATACTATATAAATATACACTGTCTATTTGCTGACTGATATGATAATTATCTAGTAATAACTTTTGGAGCTGAAATACTCAATGGNAAAAATCATGACATGTAGCATAACAACTATAGATGAGTTTATTTAACCTTGATTTGGAACTTTCACTACTCTAAAGCTGTATTATAATTAGGTTACAATGATATGCTATGGTTTTATCCATATGTATCCATACCAGCAGCAATGAAATGTAGTAGAAATTCTATTCCTTTTCTTCCTTCCTTCCTTTTTTTTTTTTTTTTTTTTTAGACAGGGTTTCTCTGTGTAGCCTTGGCTATTCTGGAACTCACTCTGCCAGACTGGCCTCGACCTCACAGAGATCCACCTGCCTCTGCCTCCCGAGTGCCACCACTATCCACCAGGGCACCAGGTTTCCTGGAACTGGAGTGACAGATGGTTGTGAGCAGCTATGTGGGTACTGGGAATTGAACCCAAGCCCTCTGTGACACTAGCCAGTGCTCTTAACCACTGAGCTATCGCTCTAGTCCCTCCTTTTCTTATATAATAAACTGAAATGCTTTTCAATAAAAAATACTTGAAATAATTCTGTATATATTCACTCACTTATTAGCAAAACCTTAATCCAGATGTATCTGCCTTCTTTCTTTCTTTTTTTCTCATAGATTGAAAAAAAATGCTTAGTATCTATTTACAATGGACATGAATTACAGACCTGATAACTGATTTTGTAGGTGGATCTTGTAACTTCAGAGAAAAGGTACAACTAGAAAGACATGGCAGTCATCTTGATTGTTGAATTCATCTATTTGTGAGGGAGGAAGATTTTAGAATGGAGATGTTATCTCCCAGCTGCAGAGAGATCTGTTGTTGGTTTTGCATGCATTCATGTTAGAAATGCTGTTGCTGGTAGGATTTCAGTTTGCTCTCAATGATTCTCTACGCAGGGATTCTTGTGAGTAGAGGTTGTCAGAGAGCACAATGCTCCCCTGGGGAGGCATAACGTCTCCCACTGAGGCCTTTGCAGGAGGCCCAACCTTGTTTTCAGTGTAGTGTACAGTGGAGGCCAAGACATAAAGAACCTAAGCTGTGTGGTACCTGCCAAAAGCTGAAAGGCTGTCAGTATTGTTTTCTCTGCACTATAGCCAAGCTGGTGTCCTTTGTTCGTCAAGCCTAGACTTGTATGGGGTTGGTGAACACATTTCACATTGAGCAGGTCGAAATGTTTTCCTTGAAACCAAGGGAAGCAAATGGCTTGAGGATTTATTAGGGGAATGGGGAAGGNGTGGATATTGCTTGCTAATGGGCAAGTGAGTATCCTTGGGTCTGACCTAGTCAGCCCCAAAGATGCCCACTGTAACAATATAAGAGAGAGTGGACTCTAGAGAACACGTCAATCTCCATTGATTTCACAGCTGTCCCTTACACGCCCACCTTATGCCAGACACTGTTTTCCAGGATACAATGGGGAAGAATTCTCCAGACCTCACAGAAATTAAAGCTGAATTCATTCTATTATTCATTTTTTCCTACAATTTTATGAAGCAGAAAAAGAGAGGCTAAGAGTTAGAGGGACCCCACAATTTGTGCCCTTGGACCTTCTATCGTAAGCTGGTATTCAAGCAATAACCTGGCAGCACCAATCAATCATTGTCCCCTCAGACAATGACTCATGCTCAATGGACTTGGGAAGTTTTGAGAATTAGCTGTACTTGAGCTCTGCTCCTGGACAGTCAGGCTTCCTTGTGGGGAGAGGCACAGCCATCAGGAGTTCCGGGTGACGCTGGAGGACAGCTGACTTTCAGCACAATGACTTATTTTATGAATGAGAGAAGTTTGGAAATTTTACCCTGGTGTCACATAGAATGTGAACGCTGACATATACATTTTAAGTACTTGGATCAGAGCCACCTGAATTAATGACCCCAGTTGCCAGAAGAAAGTCTGGAAGAGAAGAATTCTGTAAGAGAGGTATTTCTGATTTTGGAGGAAAACCACTGTTGGATTGGGGGAAGGGAAAATATATGGCGATGTGAAAGCTCACTAAATCTTTTACGTCCAGAGATTCAGTGTGCAGAAAACAGATTGTGAGCATCGAGAGGAGGGATGGAGAGATGACCCAGTGGGTAAAAGTGTGCGTTGTTCTTCTAAAGGACTCAAGTTGGGTTCCCAGCCCCCACGCCATTAATATCTATAACTCTGCCTTCCCTTCGGCTGAGTGGGTGTGGTGGCCCATGCTGCTTTAATCTCCAGCATTGGAGAGGCAGAGGCAGGCAGATCTCTGATCTACATAGTGAGTTCAAAGCCAGCCAGAGCTACATAGTGAGCTGCCCTCACTTACGAAAGAGTTGAGTTGGGAGGATGGAATATTGGGGTGGGGAGGGGTTTTGGTGATGGTAATATCCCTATAACTGGCTTATAATTGGTTTGGGGAAATTCACTTAAACTGAGTAGTGAAGAGATATCACATTTGCTTGTAAGGGCTACTGATGTAGAGATAATACTATATTCATACAGAGATAATTTATGTTAAAAGAGCAGTGATGCAGACTTTCTGGGGAACATATGAGACTGCTAACTCTGTTAAGAGTGAAGATCTAGCTTCCAGCATCCTTGTGAGCTGGAGTTCACCTCATNAATTTTGTTTCTGTTGGGAGTCATCCTGTGATCTAATCTAGGTTCCTTTGCCACCTTTAGAAGGTGATAGCTTTGAAACCTATACAAACTTAAGTATGGCGTGTGAAGTGTGAGTGTCTCTTAGGGAAAGCTGCCCCCATTGCTCTGGGTATGACTTTCTGAACATTTCTCTCTTAACTCCCCCCCCGCCCCCCCCGTGTGTGTATGTATTATAAAATCTATATTTAGTATACTTCCTTCAAAAAAGAGAGAATATTTCACTTGCCTGAAAATAATGATAGAAGAGGGAATTAGTGCAAACATGGAGATTAAGGGCCTCTTTGAAACCCAAATGAAATGGTTGAAATCCCAAAGCATACTCTTGGACACAGACTGGATGGCATCTTCTCGGTTTAAGTGCTGTCTCTGAGATGGGGAGAGCAGTTGTGCTGAATCAAAGAGGGATTCACCAGGCACCTGCTGTGAGCGGGATTAGCCTGTGGGAAGTTCTTTCTCTTCAAGAGACCACTTTGCTGAAGGGTTCTTCATCACGAAGGAGTAGCCCTGCNTTCTTGGTAGCAGTAGCCCTTCACTTGGAGAAATAAAAGGAAAGCGGAGTGAGCAAAGGGAAGANGTGAAAGCAAGTTTTTTAAATTGGTTATCCCAACCAACTACAGAGCAGGATAGGATGGGTTGGGAAGCATCCTGCAGAGCTGGGAGAAGGGGGCCCCATGGGTCAAAAGGAAAAGGCTGGAAGACAAAGAAGGAGGCTGAAACAGTAAGAGATCTACTTCCCTCCATGTCTGTAATTCAATCCACATAAATAGGAAGTTGATTCAGTCAGGTTAGTTATCTCATAGCATCATTTCAGGGAATAATTTTTACTTGGGTCTCATCAGCATCAGTCAACCTCAAATTGAATCCTGGTCTCCAATCATGGACCCACATCCATCTGAAATAATTGGTTCAATCCCATACTTGGAAGTGACTTGTGAAGTNAATCACCCAGTTAATTTATCCATTGATTACATATCATTGGGGTGGGAAGGTGAGGCACCTTTCCTACTAAAGGTCAGTGTCACAGACTATAACAAAAGACAGACTAGCAAGAGGANAGCAAAGCAGAGTTGTTTAATCAAAGCTTTGCATAATGCAGAAGCCTTCAGAAATAAAGAATCAAGGACCCAGGAAAACTTTCTCCTTTTGTAGACAGTCAGGTGGAAATATGGTCAACTGGGCAAAAAGAGTGTGAGCTCATGAGTGGGGAAACTTAGCAAGGCTGTCTGTTCGGCTCCCTTCTGGCTTCTCTGTGTATCTTTCCTTCCCCTTGGATATGGGATCTGGGTTGGCACCCCTTGAGAACAAAGTTCTCCAAGGAAGAAGACAGAAGGGAGAGTGACCTTTCTAGTTGTTATGGCTTACTCTGAAGGACTTGTGGTCTTGACGGGGCCCACCCTGCAGTATGGCTCATATATCCAATCCAACACTCCACTGGAGAACACTGATGTTCCCTTCCCAGCAGGTATCAATTGCAAATAGGCTCTTGGTTAGGGTGGGACTTCGTGTCTACTTCCTCTTCACAGAAGCACCATACTTTAGAGCAGTGGTTCTCAACCTTCCTCATGCTGTGACCTCATGTTGTGGTGACCCCCAANCATAAAATTATTTCATTGCTACTTCATAACTGTAATTTTGCTATTGTTATGAATTGTAATGCAAATATNTGATATGTAGGATATTTTATAGGCTACTTCCAAAGGGGTCATGACCCAGAGGTTGAGAACCAATGCTCTAGCATATCATTTTGAGAGCCCCTGCAATACTGCTTGAGGCTCTCTGTATGTGCCTCACTGTATTGATATCACAAAAACCAAAACAAAGCCATCCTTTGCTACAGTGTTGGTGCCCTTGCAGTAATGCCAGTGTTCAGCTGGGATTTGTTTTGCCTCACTGCTCAGGAGCTAGATAAGAAGGATCAGGTTTGTTTGTGGCATNTAGATAAGCTAAGCCTGGTGGGTCATTTGGGTACACCTAGAAAAAGAAAAGAAATACATATTCTGTCAGTATCCAGCCATTTCATCTGGATAGGCACTTCTCATATATTCCCATGGGTGGAAGGTCATGGATTGTCCTGCTTCATCAAGCTGGGGGAAACTNGGATAAAGCAAAGCTAAGTGGCCTGACCAGACCCATGTCNTTGGCCCTGTTAGCTCAATGTCTTCATCAAGTGATTAACTATCCACAGGCTTGAGATTGATATGGACAGCTAAGTCAAAATCAATCACCAGGGTATTTACTTTGGTTATTTAAGATAAGGATCTTGAAAGCAATTCGTAGATCCATATTGTTTACAGTTGTCTCAGGTGGGGGCTTGACTCTCTAGTATATGCTACCTAAGTTGCATAGCAACTCCACTGTTATACTTGTACATGGACATAAAAGAACAAAACATTCACATCAAACAAGTAGGAATGTGTTCATTTAAAAAATATAGAACTAGATTTCATTAAACTGGAGCTGGCAGATTTAGACAAGTAACAGGCTAATCATGTCATCTAGCAAAGCTTTTTAACAAATATCTATTACTTATTATCTGTTTATCTACCATCTATCTACCCATCTATTATCTATCTATCTATCTATCTATCTATCTATCTATCTATCTATCTATCTATCTATCTTTTTATTGAATTAATTCTTTTACACACTCAACTTCCTCATGTAAAAATATTAGCTGGTCATGGCGTACAACATACAATGTAAATAGCAGGACATCTTTCCACTGGGAGCAGCAGCAAGGAAGAGAAGCATCTGAGAGTCAAGAAAGCACCGAGCCAAGTCCCTTGTATGCATGAGCAGAGAACTCAGCTCCCAGAAATTTTAAGGGTGGAAGATGAGGGAGTTCCCAGTGACTGTGAGAGTCAGGAGTAGAATGATAGAGCTAGACATGTGACAGGAAAGCTGGGGGACAGTACCAA
>LZPO01117161.1:98832-123901 GCA_001675575.1 Neotoma lepida
CATGTGTGTTTGTGTTTCCTTTCATTGAGTTTTGCTGGTGTGAGATTATCTATTGCCTGTGTTTTTATGGGTGTAGTTCACTTCCTGGGGTTGGAGTTTTCCTTCTAGTACCTTCTATAGGGCTGGGTTTGTGGATANATATTGTTTAAATTTGACTTTGTCATGAAATATCTTTTTTCNTCATCTATGGTGATTGACAATTTTGCTGGNTATAGTAGTCTGGGCTGGTATCCCTGGTCTCTTAGAGTCTGTAGGACATCAGTCCAGGCCCTTCTGGATTTTAGGGTCTCCATTGAGAAGTTGCATGTGATTCTAATAGGTCTGCCTTTATATACAATTATGGAATGCTTCCTGAATCTGTGTGTCATCCTAGCACAGGGGCCGTGCTAATCTTCTCTGCATTGTTCCAATTTTAGTATATGTGCTGTCAAAGTGAGCTCTCCATTATGTTTAAAATTAGATTAATATCAGTTTAAGGCCAAAGTAGGAGCATGACTAAATATATTATGCTTATAGTATTATATTCATCCTTTTAAGACTTTTGAAAATTGGAAATAGTNATNNNACTTGTCAGGTAGTATGAAAATGCTTCTTTGTTTCACAGAGAAGTTGTCTGTTAGAGATAGGGTAGATTCCTTGATTGGTAAAGTGCTCACCACACAAGCACAAGGACCTGAATTCTTATCCCCAGAGTCCACATTAGAAAACAAAACAAAACTTGGTGTAGACTGTGCCTATAATGTCTTCACTGGGAGGGCAAAGCCAGNCAGATTCATGGAGCTCATTGGCCAGCCAGCCTAGGCAGTTAGTGAGTTCTAGGTTCAGTGAAAGACCTTGACATAAAAACATAAGAGCAATTAATTCATAAAGACACTCAGTGTCAACCTCCATCATGTGTATCCATATACATGCATGCACCTTTAAACACATACACACACACGCACACACACACACACACACACATACACACACACGCACACACACACACACACACACACATACACACACACGTGCGCATGTGTGCACACACATACATACAAATTAATTATGTGTGAAAATTTTGAATAGCTGATATTTCTTTAGTTATAAATTTGATTTTTTTTTTGGTTTTTTGAGACAGAGTTTCTCTGTATAACAGCTCTGGTTGTCCTGGAACTAGCTTTGTAGATCAGGCTGGTCTCAAACTCACAGACAGCTGCCTGCTTCCACNTCCACCAGGCTTAAATTTGATTTTTTTTCACAAAATGCTCATTACATTTTGAATAAAAAGAATCAAAAGATAGAAGTTTTGATTTCCATCTCAGATTGCAGAACATGAGTTACACCAGGAAGCATCATGTTCAGCCATAACCATGTCCAGGGTGAAATTGCCCATTCNGTATAAATTGCACCAAACAAGAAGGGCTCATAGTGTCTCAACATAGGAGCAAGATTGTTTTTGTTTCTCTCTCATTCTCCTTTTCAATCTTTTCAGCATGGATAGTTCTTCTGACCTTGGAGTAAGAATCAGGCCCCTGAATGTCTTTTCTAGACATTCTTAGGAAAAATTCTTATGGTCATTTCAAATTGAAAACACAGTATTGTTTAAAACAAGCAGAGTATCCATTTGACCAAAGCTAGTTGGTCAGAAGTGAAGTGAACTCACCCTTCTTTGCATTCACTCTCTGCTTTCTCTGACCCTCATCTGGAGTCACGGAGGGTTTCCACTTGAGGCATGAAAGGCACTCATGAATCTCCTTTGCTTCACCCTTCATCCCAATTCAGCTCAGGTAAATCACAGTGTCTGTGTCGATCCAAAACCAAGTACAGACAAGAAATCAGGCCGAGAGGGAAGTTTACACTTGACTGCTACAGCTGGGCTCTCTGAGCTCTTGCTCTTGAGGCCATGGTGGCTCCCCTGTGGAGCAGTGCCTACATAGCCACAGTGGTGTGTTGTCCTCTGCCTAGTGTTTCACAGTGCATGCCAGCTGGACTCCCTCTGTTTTGTACCCTCCCAGCATGCCTCTTGAGCAAGGGAATACGGCTCCATGCTGGTTCTCTTCACAGAAGTTGCNNCTCCCTATTCAGCCAAAGCACCTACTCTTTTATCGTTTCAAGTGTAGGCCTTTCGTTAGCTCCCATCCCAGGCCCACTTCTCCTGTGTATGTTGTGTGCTGTNTTTGGATTTATTGGCAACAGGCATCATATCCCAGCCCATTACATCCCCAAGATCCAGGANGCATAAATAACTCAGATTTTCCTGGAGGTTGGATTGAAAATCCTGCTTCTTTCTAAGGGTGTGACTGTCTTCCCTTGCCTGAGACTTTCCTGGTTCTAGCATCCCAGGAAACCTCTCTGCTCTGGGGCAGCTAGGACAANGGATGCCTCCTTGACCTGAAGCAAATGCAGAAGGATTTCACAGTTCCTGTGTACAGCACCATTGCCCANACTCCAGAGTTTTCCTAGAGACTGTTTTCTGATATCTATCATATCTTGGAGACTTGGTTGTCTTGCATCTTACTGCTGCTCAGATCAGACTGCATTCATGAGAAGTGGGGCCTCGGCCTCATTTGAGNGCTAGAGTATCTGGCTTCCCTTTCTTCTGGTCCTTCTCCAAAGAGCTACTCAGAAGCTCAGTGCCATGAGGAAGAAGCACCTTGAGGGAGAAGATCTATTCTCAGGGCTCAGAACTTAGTTTCTGTTTCACTGCCTTCCCCCAAATTCTTCCCTGAGCCCCAACCTCTCATCTTAATGGGAATAAATTGAACCTTCAATTCACTTAAGGATACAAAATTTATTNGAACACANCAATGCTACAACACAGAGCAAGTTCTGATGTACCTAACCGATCCACTCTGCAAACACCATGCTTGGACAACCAACATGAGCTTTCAGATCCTTCTGATAATACTTGATGAGCTAATAAGTTTATGAAATTTTATAAGTAATTTACACACAAACTCCTTTAATCCGGACAAAAATTCTGCAAAAAAATTTTAAATCAGAATAGCCTTTCCCATTTAAAAAAAAATTATGGGNGGGGCTGGTGAGATAAAGAACACTGGCTGCTCTTGTAGANGATGCAGGTTAAGTCCTTAGCATCTGCAATGGTGTATACAACCATCTACAACTCCAGTTCCAGGGGATCTGATACCCTCTTCTGGTCTCTCTGGGGACCAGTCACATATGTAACACCCATACACATAAGATGATAAATGGGGGCACAGGAAGAGCAGGTAACTTGTTCAAGTTCACGTGGTTGGGGAACAGAGGGAGATTAAAGCCCTGGGCCTCACTCTAGAGCAAAACTATCAGTTGCCATCTTACCTCTGCACAGGCCTCATGTTAGCAATGCACAGACCTAATCACCAGCCTGGATTATGATGGTGTCATGGAAGCACTGAGAAATGAGAGGTCTGAGTTTTGTAGTTAGAGCTGTAGTTTGACCTTGCCTCTGCCATTTGCTGTCAAGACAGCCTGGGATAGCTCACAGGTGCTTCAGGGTTGTAAGCTTTAGTATTGTAGACGTGGTTGGCAGGAGAGATCCTGAGACCCAGTGCATGCCAACCAGTACATTTTATCCCCCATTCTACTCCNAGTCTCTCTCACAGGCTCTGTGATCTGGAACCTAGCAGATCCTTTTTGATCTCTTTCAAGATGAGACTAGAGGTCATCCAAATGATGGCTCTATCTGGAACACATGGGCAGGTCAGCCATAGTAATTTCTAGAAGGAATCTTCATGCTAGGAGGCAACCCTGTGCACCACAAACAGCATTTGTGAAACTGAAATTGTTTTTATTGCATTAGGAGCATTTGGCTCTTCAGGAGGAGTAAATCCTGTTTCTGGGAAGCTGAAAAAGCCTAAGGTGTTTGTGACGGAAGGAAAAGATGTTGCTCTTACAGGAGTGTGTGTGTTCTTCATCAGGTCTGACCCATCCAAAGCCATTACGGCTGAGAATATCCACCGGGTAAGGGGACAGCCATTTACCTCAGATTTCTCCAAACCGCATATATTGCTCAAATCTATCCCTTCTTGTGGAAATAACCACAGGCTTACTCAAGTGTCTAAAGCTGCTTTCAAGGGTTGGGGCTTTAGTTTAGTGGTCAAGGGCTTGCTTACCATATGCAAGGATCTCAGTTTAATCCCTAGGACACACGTACAAATAAATAAATAAATAAAAAGACAGCAAGGAAACCCTCTTATTTTCAATTTTTTTTTGCATTTAAGACAGGCAATTGAAAAGATATTGCCTTCTTATCTTTTGATAATGAGGAATTGATAGTCAATTTACTAATAAATATTCACACAACATTATATCTCTGTGTAGAGGGAGCTCTTTTCTTTCCAAAAGAAGCTCGCATAATTTAGTTATTAGCAAGATTTCTCAAAGTGGATATACAACTTTGTATTTTGTGTAAAGCAAACGGCACCTATACAGGTATTCAGATGTGTATAAGAGACAGCTTCAGCCCCCCTCATTACTTTCTTGTAGCAAATAAACTGGTGGATATCTAGAATTAATTTATTTCATTTTTTATTTAGGGGATTGTAATTTGGACTGGTATAAAAGTATCCTTCTCAGACAGAGTATCAAATAAAAAAGATTCACTCGCTATTTGGTTAATTAACATGTTCAGTGACTTCATTGCTATGCTGCAGTTGAGGCTAATTTTTACCACACAGGATGATGAAATTGTCTTCCAGGAGGTGAGCTTTAACACGTTAGACACTGCAGATGGGGGCCTGCTGAACAGCGTGAGGCGTCTGCTCTCAGACATCTTCATTCCGGCTCTCAGGGCCTCCAGCCATGGCTGGGGTGAGCTCCGGGGACTACAGGATGCATCCAGCATTCGACAGGAGTTTCTGAGCTCTCTGGAAGGCTTTGTGGGCATCTTGTCAGGTGCACAGGAGAGTCTGAAGGAGAAGGTAAGAAGGAGTGAGTGGTTCTTAAAAAAAAAGATCAGATTCTCAACAAATCAAAAGATGAGGGGTGATACTTTTCTTACGTGGGCTTTATTTTACTGTGTTGAAAAGTCTTGCAAGTGTTTGTAGGTAATTTTAGTGTCTTCTTAGGATGTAATTGTGGCTTGATTTAAATACTTACAGTGTGCAGGGCTTAATGTTTTTGAGGTCTAGAAGAATGTTTGTAGGAAGGTTTTCCTCAGTCTGTTGGATGGAGCATAGAATGCTTGTGCCACTGATGTAGATCCTGAAATGAAAAGGAGTTTGGAACTATAGGAATACGTGTGTGTGCATGAGTGTGAGTGTGTGTGCATGTGTGCTAAGTAGGAAGGGAGGAAGGGGCAGGATGGAGTGGAAGGAAAATCCAGATGTGGTAGAAGAAGGAAAGAGAAATTAATACATGTGGAGGGAGGGGGCTGGGTACTGTAGTTTAGCCTATAACTAAAAGGGCTTTTTAATAATTAATAAGCCTAGCAAATGTGAGATTTATTTACCATTTATATGACTTGTGCAGCACACTTCCTCATTTGTATATAGAGTGTGTGTGTGAGAGACAGAGGGTGGAGGAGATGGGGGAGGGGAGGGGACAAGTGGAAACTGTTTATCAAATATTATAGAATTGGGACACTGAACAAATTTTATNCAGACATGGGTAGGAGTTCACTGCAGCCAACATCTTAGTTTCATTCACAATTAACTAGGCTGCAGGCCAGACAAAATGCAGGTTAAACCAAAGTAATGGAAGTCCTTACCTAAAGCAGGGCTTTCACGTGGTTTTTCTTCATGTGTGANGGAGATATGAAAAGAACCATATGGATCTTCAGTCAACAGAGGCACTGTTTCTGAGTGACTGGGTGGAGCCACTGGGCTTTAGGTCAAATCCTGAAGGTGTGTGGGACTATGGAGGAGTGCCAGAAGGCCTGTCCAGGCTGCCTCAGTGCCAACCAAAGCACAGGGGGTGGNTTGGGTGTATGTGTTATTTGAGTAGGGTTGTAAGAGGTCTGCAAGAAGGTAGCAAAAGTGGGGGATGAGGCTGATTCTGAGCTTGTGGATTCAGATTTCTGAGTTTCACTAGTTGAACTTGGGAATGCAGATCTTGGCTGGGAACTGAACAACCATCCTACTGCACAGGAGTGGATTTGGAAGACAGGACCAGAGTCTACCAGAGATGAGGGCTGNCAGGGCTTATTATGACACCCAAGGAAAGCAATGAGTAGCCTTCAGGAGGAATTCCAGTGTGATGCAATGNTTCCCTGTGGTAGACTGTGGGAGTGGGAAGGGCCTCCATATATGCTTCTATGTCCATCTTCCTTGAGCATTCTTTGGTGCTCTGTTTAATGCAGTGACTTCATGTTTCAGTTTTATGAGTGACAAATAGCAATGGCCCTTCAGTTGGCTCCGAACATGCTGAGATATGAATCGTATCTTTATGGAGGGTAAAGCTGAACTGAGTTTGAGCACCGATTTCTGAGAGGCACACAAGGAACTCTTTAAGGAACCCTTTCATTAGAAGGAAAGCGTTTGTAGAAACAGAGAGGGCCATACTGTGATTTGGCATGCCATGTGTGCTTAAAACTATATTAGGNTTATTTGTGGGTCTCTGCCTTCTAAACTGTGCCCAAGCATTTGCGATTGAATTTGCTAACTGTGAAGGCATGAGAATCTTTTTCTCTCATTAGTTCCAAAATGGAATTCAGTGATAGACTGAGAACTACCCACTTCCACCTCCCGTGCTACTTTCCTTCAGGTTGACTCATTCTCTATGGTGTTATAACTTGATGACTATTATGAATTTCCTTATTAACATCTCTGTTTTATGATACATTATCTCTAAGATCCCCCCAAATTTGACCTTAGAATCATTTGTAGCACTTAAGATATAATGAAGAGCAGATATTATCATTATTATTAGGCACCACCCTTTCACTAAGTACATCGAGTGTCCAAGGTAGTAAAGATGTGAAGATTCTACTGAGCTCCATGTAGACTCAAATTGACCAAAAAGTGTATCTGGGCATTTATAAACATTGTCTTATTATTGTAATCTTAATTTTAATTAGGTAAACCTACAAAAATGTGATATATTTGAACTGACATCCCTGAAGGAACCCATGGACTACTTGACTCTAGCTAGTAACCTCGAGACTGTGGAAAAAGCAGAATGTTGTTTGAAGGTGTGGATCAAACAGACAGAACAGGTAATTCCCAGAAACCCATGCTTAGTTTCTGATGCCACATCACAGGAGTACCTATTGGAGAAAGGTCTGCCCTATCATTCTCTTTGTCCACATAGCATAGCACATGCTCTTAAAAAGATGGGAGCCTCATGCAGCTTCTATTTATTTGTTTGTTGTTTTTTGAGACAGGGTTTCTCTGTGTAGTCCTGGCTGTCCTGGACCTTGCCCTGTAGACCAGGCTGGCCTCCAGGTCCTCCTGTCTCTGTCTCCTGAGTGCTGGGATTAAAGGCGTGCATCACCACTTCCTGGCTGTAGCTTCTGTGTGTGGTCATTATTAAGGAAAAATAGAGCTCTCAGAAAGTATAAGTTGGTGACTTTGTTTACTTAAGTGACTAGAAGGCTACACATTGCTAATTCTTTTTGAGAAAACTTCTGTAGAAGTATAGGGGAGGTTCATTGTGTCCTTCAACTGAGAACTTGAGAATTATCTATTAACATTATTTTTTTGGGAGGGGGCTGGAGAGATGCTTAGTGGCTAAGAACACCTCCTACTTTTGCAGAGGACTTGGGTTCAGTTTTCAGCATTNACATCAAGTGACTTACAACTGCCTGTAACCCCTGCTTCAAGGGCTCCAGCACCCCATAGGCACCTGTACTNGCTTGCAAACACCCCCAAATGAATATACACATATACACATAAATAAAAAATATTTAAAATTTTTTGGAAAAATTGTAAATGGAGGTGACTGTTCCATCCAAACAATATATATATATATGTAAAATTAACCTGTTTAACTCATGAAGTTTCTTGAAACTGTGTTGCTTTAGTTTATGCAGTAAAAGAACATGTAAGGAAACTGCATGTATTCCTGGGAGCCAGAGCACTTTCAAAGTCATTGTCATTGTCAGGTAGTAAACATCAACTTAGTTCTTTGTTGAAATTAAGAACAAACAAACAAACAAAACTGGATGCATGCTAGGTTAGAGTCCCATCATTGTCATTGTCGTCATTTTCTTCTTCTTCTTCTTCTTCTTCTTCTTCTTCTTCTTCTTCTTCTTCTTCTTCTTCTTCTTCTTCTTCTTCTTCTTCTTCTTCTCTCCTTCTCCTCCTCCTCTTCCTCCTCCTCCTCCTTCTTCTTTTCTCCTTCTCCTTCTCCTCCTCCTCCTCCTTCTTCTTCACTCATGCATGGTTTTCATACCTCAAGCCTTACACAATTGTTTGTTCTTCTGCATCTATAGATTCTTGCTGAGAACAATCAGCTGCGGAAGGAAGCAGATGATGTTGGGCCCAGAGCAGAGTTGGAGCACTGGAAAAGAAGGCTCTCCAAATTTAATTACCTCTTAGATCAATTGAAAAGCCCGGAGGTGAAGGCTGTGCTGGCGGTGCTCTCTGCGGCCAAGTCCAAACTGCTGAAGGTTCTTAGCCATTTTGCCATGACTTATGATAAGGGAATAAGAGCGTTCTCCATCCCTAACTCCACAGAGCAATGAGGAACAGAAAGGTGTTATTTTATCTGTATGAAAATCTTTTAAGAATGGATAATATTAGTCATGTAATTCTGGATACTGTGAATTAACCTTTAAGTTAAAGACACTTGCTGTTATACTTGTATATATGTATATTATTAGTGAGTATTGCAAGTAACTAATATATAATACAATCATGTGACTGTACATATATATGCACACATGTAATAAATTCAGACATAGATGTAGATGTAGCAATCATGAAAACTTAAGTCCTCAAATATTAGTTTTATACTGTAAAGCAAATAACCCTCAAACTCATTAGCTGAAAACAATATTTTTGCCCAAGGCCGGGAATTGGGGTGTAGCTTAGCTAGGTGCCTCTGACTCAAGGTTCCTCCATCTGGACTATTGGCTTATCTGAAGGTTCACATGGGAAAGGCCTGTTTCCAAGTTTGCTCAGGACATGGCTTTTCTTTGTTGGTTGGAGGCATCCTTCAGTTCTTACCACAAACTTTCCTCTACAGGCAGCTGCTGATGGGGTACAAGGCTTCCTTTAAAGAGGACTAATGACTGTGTAAGAGAGCACCCAACACAGAGGCCACAGTCTTTGCATGCTAATCCTGGGAGTGACATAGCATCATTCTTGTCATACTCTATATATTAGAAGCAAGTCACTAGATTTGTCTTACCTTATGTGCTTTACAGTAACTTCACATTTTGTGATACCATACAGTTCAGAAATACTACCATTCTGATTTGCGTAAAGCCACTTCAGTGTGTTATATCACCCTTTAATTTTTAAATAGCTTTCTATTTTAATGTCTTGACATATAGTTGATAGTTAATAAATACTTGTTATACCACTAAATGGACCCAAGTTTAGGGCCACAGGGAAAGAGGGAACTCAGGTTAGAATGGAGAGAATGTGGAAAACATGAGCATGAGACACAAAACTAGCCTGGAGGTCGCAGAGCAGGAAGCTGTGGCTTGATGGGACTGTGCTACCCTGTTAGTGTTCTGTGCTAGAGTAGAGCATTCAAGAGAGTCGGAAATGGACACCCTTAAGTATTTAGTTAATTGCTTTGACTTACCCTTCAATATCCTTCATTTTTTAAATCCAGGAGTCAGAGAACAGATGGGGATGATGAAAGGATGGGAGGTGATGCTTAGTAGCTCTTACTTTGCAAGTTTCTCTGGGGATAATTGTGTTAAATTGTTTTGGTGTTGTGCTTAGGCTTGGCGAGAGACAGACATTAGGATCACCGATGCAGCTAATGAAGCAAAGGACAATGTCAAATATTTGTACACACTGGAGAAATGTTGTGACCCTCTGTACAGCAGTGACCCTGTGAGTTAAGGTTTCTGCTTCTTAAGTCCACTGGTGACCCTTTCTGCACTAGGAGAATGGAGTGCTGAGTTTTAGCTGATAGATGTGACCATTTGTTGGAAAGGTCTTAGAAATCTCACGTTCTCAAGAATATATTCACATAGCTTTGTATATACCTTATAACCTCATCTATCTATCTATCTATCTATCTATCTATCTATCTATCTATCTATCTATCTATCTATCTATCTATCTTGGATGTTGCATATTTAAAAATGTTATATTTCAAAAANATATTGTATTACATTTCCCATTAAATACTGATGCCAATATTCTAGATTATACCCCAAAGAACTATGGGGAAACTCATTGGCTGATGTTCTAAAAAAAATCTTCTAGCTGTAGGAAATATCTGCTTGTGTACATTACAAAACCAACTGTTAGCATAACCTACTTGTCATGAACAGCAAGGCTTTTGAATTGAAATAAATTTTGATTCACCACATATGACTAAAATAATAAAATTGAACTTATTGTGAAATATATCTGTTTAAAGCATTAGGTGCTATTTAAGATATTTTTGTTAACAACAAAACTTTGTCTTAATGAAAATAGAGTGATTACACTATTATACCCAGAATTTTGTTTAATTTGACGCTTTCTGGAATCTCTTCCAGATAACTATGATAGATGCTATTCCTACACTTATAAATGCAATTAAAATGATCTACAGCATCTCTCACTACTATAACACCTCTGAAAAGATCACATCTCTGTTTGTAAAGGTGAGTGCACAGGAGAGAGTTTGTGGTCACATAGCTGCCAATGACCAACTTTTGGATAATTAAAATCTATTAGCTTGGCGTGATCTACTATCTATGCACTTTATATTCAGGAGGGCTTAATTTGTCAATGGATGTAGAATTAACTTCTTGTGACAGGTGAATTTTAGCAAACAAAGCATTGTTTCCNAAAGTAATTGTTACAATAAATATCCTATTACTTTATGTATTAAAAACTAAGGTTCTTTTCATAATCTTCCTATGTGATAATCTGCCATTATTTNCTACTGTGTAAATTTTAATCAAGAAAAATGTTAGTAAGCCAGTTATGGTGGCTCATGACTGTAATCCTTGAATTTCAGAGATGAAGAGAGGATTTCTGTGACTAATCAGACTACAGAGTGACTTCTAGGATAGCCTGGGCAACAGTGAGATCCTGTTGCAAAAACCAATCAATCAATCAAACTAACAAAAAGTGCACAAACCAAAACAGAAATGAAACAGATACCCCATGCCCCTTAAACCCCACCAAACAAGAATATAAGGAAAACTGTTTAGCTGGCTATCCTGTATTTATCTTTTATGCTGCAGTCCTTCACTTGTTTGATGCCACACTTGTTTGGTTGTATTAATACAATAGTAATCATGGTAATAAGATGCAATATTTCAGAATCCTATGAAGTAATTAAAATGATGCTGCCCCAGACCACAATGATGTTTAGACTATAAGAGCACACTCTGACTCGTAGGTATTTTGGGTTAGAGGGGATATTCCCTGGGTAAAGGAGACACAAAAGCCTATTTATGTGATTAATTGATATTTCATGCATATTATTTGTATGTCCTTATGAAACTCCTAATGATCAGAAACATTTTATAACAGACATTTTCAAGCAGTACAAGAAAAGAAGAAATTATATATTGACCTTCAGCTTCCATCCTAAAATTAACGGGCACCAACACATAACTAATATTGCTTTGCCTATACCCTCATTTCTAGGATTCATTTATTTTTATTTTATGTGTATGGGTGTTTTGTTTGCATGTATGTTTGTGCACCTTATGCGTGCTTGGGGCATATAGCTAGAAGAGTAGATTAGATCCCCTGGACCCTGGAGTTCCAGACAGCTTCTGCAAGAAAAATAAATACTTTTAAATGCTTGAACCATCTCCAGCCCTACCCTTGCTTCTTGACCCAACTGATACCATCCCTTTTATATTGTACAACCATTTAATTATACTTTTGATTTATTTAAAAGCAATAAGAAAACTTTTGAAGAAGATACTTTTGAAGTTTGGAGGGATGAATAGAATACTAGTGGCTGTCTACATTAGCTTTATAAGTGTTTCTCAGATGTCTTCTTTTTGATATTTTCACTGCAAGTCATGGTGACATAAACTATCAACTTGGACTGCACTTTACATGGTGCTAGTTAAGTATGAGGTAGACGTTAGAGAAGGGGGGCCTACAGAGGAAATCTTAGTGGCTGTTCAACAGGGGGAGCCAATCCTTTGGTTGGTTAAGATCTTCATTTTTTTTTTTTTTGTATAAACATATGAACCCCATGGTTGATTTTTCATGATGTGTCCAACTTTGGTTTCACAGATCATTTTTAAATTTATTCTTTGACAGTCTCACACACACATATAATACATTTCAGTCACATTCACCTGTCCATCCTGTGTAATCCTCCTTCTACACTTACCAATCCCCACTTCCTGCTATGAAAATACCCATCCTACTTTGATGTCTTTTGTTTTTGTTTTTGCTTTGTGACTCACTGGGGATAGGTGTGGAGCCGTTCAGTGCAGCATGAATACTTACTGCTGACTACATCACTGAAGACAAGGACTTCTGAAGACAAGGACTCCTTCATCTTTCTAGGATTGCCGGTTGCAATGCAGACGGTTGATTCTGACTATAGTGGAGGGTCAGGGTTGATCAGAGTTGTGAGGGAAAGGCAAAGCGGAAGATGAAGGTCACAGACTGTAGATTCTGAGAGGAAGAAGACTCAAGGACTCGATTCAGATATATAATTTATGAGAGTTTTATGCACCTAACATTATTTTATTGGAAAAATTCCAGGTGACAAATCAGATGATATCTGCATGTAAANCCCATATCACCAACAATGGGACTGCCACCATCTGGAGCCAGCCTCAGGACCTTGTTATGCAAAAGATATCATCTGCAATTCAACTTAAGCAGGTAATGAATGGTAAGCTTAGGTTAGTAGTGTGCTTCTGAGACCACGTTAAATCACTTGGCAATGATATTTTTGGTTGCAAAACAGAATTATAGTTGTTTTACTTTTACAAAATAATTTCATTGTTAAGAACATTGAGTGTTAATAAACCTTCTGAGAAAGTTTATTCATTTATCCTACTAAAGTTCTGAGATACACTGGTGACTAATATTAGTTATCTTTAAGTATTGTATAGACCAATGGGGAGATAGACATAGAGTGATTCTGTTACTGAATTAGTGGGATCAACAAGGACAAGATCCTTGAGTTGCATAGGAATAATAGTTTGTTGGATTAGAAGACCAGGAAAGATAATGGTTCAGACTGATGGCTAAGTGCAAAGGAATGCAATTATGAAAAGATGGGGCTTTTCAGTCTAATTTTGTTGCCATCTTCACTTGAGAAATAAGATGAATTCCTTCCTTCCCCATTTCCTTCTTCCCTCCCTTCCTTCCATGTTACGGGGTGAAACCAGGTTGTGTAGATGTTACGTACGTGCTCTTTTATACTCCTTGCTTTTGCTTGTCAGGGGTACCAGAGCTGCTTTCACGAGACAAAAGAAAAGCTTAAGCAAAATCCAAGTGAAAAACAATTTGACTTTAGTGAGATGTATATTTTTGGAAAATTTGAAACTTTCCATCGACGTCTGGCCAAGATAATGGACATCTTTACAACCTTTAAGACATACTCAGTTCTGCAAGATTCTAAAATAGAGGGGTTGGAAGACATGGTCACTAAATACCAGGTATTAGACATTTAAATGCTATTTTCTGTCACTGCCCATAACTAAACTTAAACATTTTACAAAGCTGTGATATTTAGACAAACCATCAGTACATAATATAAAATATGTTTGGATTCTTTAATAATAAGGAAATTGGATTTATTTGAGAATTGCATAGTGGGACTAGTACATTCTTTTTAGGTGTGTGGTTATAAGGATGCCATCCNAATGGTTTCAAGTTAATCGTCTTTGAGAAAAAGCATTTTCATTAGTAACACAAAAGAACTGTGAAAATATAATCTTTCCTTTTTAAAAATTAATTTTGTTATTAAA
The DNA here is from genome assembly GCA_001675575.1 of Neotoma lepida. Taxonomy (NCBI): domain Eukaryota; kingdom Metazoa; phylum Chordata; class Mammalia; order Rodentia; family Cricetidae; genus Neotoma; species Neotoma lepida. The sequence goes on from LZPO01117161.1 coordinate 112,835, forward strand.
AAAACTTGCAAATAAATAAAATCATCACACACCAAAATTATCAAGACCCAAAGTCATGCAACTTAATGAATTTAAATATGATTAGAATTGGAATTTGAGATGGAAGCTGTGAAGCTTCACATTAGATTTTACACTTTGAGTGTTGAATATATTCTATGCACTTACTGGCCTCCAAGACCCAACATCCCTGACGTAATCAGACCTAGAAAAATGCTGAGCTTTATATCATCTTTCATAACTCATGTCCATGACCTGCATTCACTTCTTCCTGATCCCCTTTTATTTAGATTTTCTTATTCTCTTTTATTGTTACTTGATTCATGCTGAGGTAGTTTATGAAGAACATTCTATATATTGGGCACTATTTGATACCAAGATTTAAGTGACATTTAATTATCTGAATACATTTTATTTGTGTACACGTTAAAGATGTATAAAGAGCTAGAGTCAGTGTGATGGTTTAGCATGCAGAAGTGTTTGCTAAGCGAGCCCGGCAACCTGAGTTTGCTCCTTAGAACACATAGTAGAAAGAGATAACAGATTCTCAAAGGTTGTTCTCTGGCTGCTACAGGTAGGCTGGGACACACACAAACCTGCACTTGCATACATACCTATAAAACATGCATATGTGTGTAAGTTGTAGAATCATGGAGTTCCTAACCCCAGCTGGTATATCCAAAGAGAGTCCCTCCAGCCGAGGCTCAGTGGAAGAGGGAGTAGAAGACCATAAGAGCCAAAGGGCCAGATACTGCCAGACAGTGTCTTTTAGGCATGATGGAATACAGCAGCCATGCAGTCTCAACAATGTGGTGGCTTAAGCAGGACATACATAATGGCCATGGCACTCAACAGTGCCAATGGATGAAGGGAATGTCACAAGAGCTACAAACAGTCAATGGTTGCCGAGGGAGAAAATCAGTCTTCCCCCAGGGATGAGGCCCCTGATACGTTATCCAATTCTAGGTGGTCAACCCTAAACATAGATATACATGAGCAACACTAAATGGAGTTGGTAGGTGTATATGGTACACACACACACACACACACACACACACACACACACACACACCCCACACAGATATGTAACAATAATAATTTCAGAAGAAAAGATCATGAATTTGGAAGGCAGCAGGAAGGAATATGGAAGGTCAGAAGGGGAGAGAGAGGTGTGGAAATTTTGCAAACAATAGTATGCTATATGAAATTTTCAAAAAAGTAAATTGAATAAAAAAGGAATATATGCTGAAAAAAATTAATGAATGCAGCTTCTCCACATTTGTCTTAAGCATGTCACATACTACATGCACACTCACAGTTTCCACATATAAGAGACAGCAAGGAAGAGTTTGATGTCTTCACTAATAGATTTGACTATAGAAGTCAAGGAGCTTGTGCGTTTTTTGTATATTAAGAGATTTGGATGATGCCTGAATTGAAATGACTTTGAAGAGATGATTGTGGGAGGAGACCCACTACTCTTCATAAAAATTATATGCCTCTGTCAACAGTGTGGGGCCCTGAGTTTGAGAACNGCTTAGCACCTGGTTAAGAATGATCACAGAATGATCACAGAGCGTTACTGCTCATCATTCTGAGCAAACAGAACTGATAACAGCGTTTTCAAGGAGAAGAATCGCCTAATTTATACTTTCCTAGTCACAGACTGTAGTTGTACAGGAGAGCAAAAAGAAATTAATTCTAGAGCAGTTGAAAGTGGTAGACTGTGTTTGACGTCTCATTTAAAGTATTTGATTGGGGAGATAACATCTCCTGTGGGTGTCGCAGCACCCCCATTTTCTTCCTATCTGCTTTTTTTTTTGTTAAAATCTTTTCTGTCTATGCTTTGAGATTATTTAAGCCTTTTAACAAAAATAATGCTATTAAATTCTACTCTGGGCTTCTTTTTAGCTTATTTCAGATGTGTTTAATATAAGAAACTTTTGAGAAATCACCTGCTTATTTTCACGTGTGAATTATTTAGTTGTATATATCTGTCCAAATAATCTGTAAAACCATGTGATGATGCTTCCTGGATGATTTCTTTGGATGCAGGATGGCAGGATTTTACTGTGTGTAAAACAAATAGCACCATATCAAGGAGAGAAGTAGAAAATAAGGTTCCTTTTAAACAGATGTCTCTTCAGGAATCGTTTTTATAAAGTTCTGCATTTGAAGGCTGCAAGTCATGAGGACTAAAGGGACAATGAAGCACTGTCTCATTTCTTCCATGTATTTCAGGATATTGTTGCTTCCATAAAGAAGAAGGAATATAACTTCCTAGATCAGCGGAAAATGGATTTTGACCAGGATTATGAAGAATTTTGCAAGCGGACTAATGACCTTCATGTAGGTTACATGGTGACATCCCTGGTGACAGCCACACACTTTCTTCATCCTTTCTGTATTACCCTGATCATCATTCCCCATTCAGCAGGCAGAGCTATCTTCATCACAGGGGTGGCTGGCAGCAATCTCAGCTTGCGTTTTGTGATTTCAGATGAATAATTGANGGCTCCTTTCCCTGGATTAAAGGGTCATTTATGCAGCTTGGTTAATAATTTGTAATCACAGACTTTTGTGCATCTTCCCTCTTAGTTCTTAGGAAGTTTAACTTTCATCCTCTGTTGAAGTGCTCTGTAGCTTCCTTAAGCTGTGACATTTGTTTCCCTTTGTTACTGTGGAGTATTAATGATTATGATCGGAAGTAACCCAACAGACTGTCAGCTATGCCTGGCTGATTCTAAAGGCAGGGCTGGAGCAGGCCTTAGAAACCATGGTACCGGGGCCCCTCTTGCTCTCAGTTGCTTTCTTTCTCATCATCTTTACTCATTACAGACCACCAACCCTGGCTTTCAGCCCTCCTGGGCAGCATGGCCTTTCTCAGCCTCTGAGAACACACCACACCTGAAGTACAGCTTCAGGTTCNTGGGGAAAGGTTTGGATGGCAGCTCTAGGGGTAAGAGAGCACAGCCTAGAGCCTATCAGTTGTGGGGTCATATGATAAATAAAGGATAGGTGGGACACCCTGGGGATAATCAGGGAGGATCTTTGTTACTGGGAAACAGGAGTCAGGGAGGCTAAGGTGGGAGACAACTTGGTAGCTGTCTGACATATTAATATGTAGAGTTTGTTCATCCTTAGGAGTTGCAGGGGCACCTCTTTATAGGAATACAATCAGTCTTAGAGATAGCACAGTCTACGAAGTGCTTGTAATCATAAAGACCTAAGTTTGAGTCCTAGAACCTATGTCAAAAAAAAATCTAAGTATAGTGGCATAGGCTTGTAAGCCTAGCAGTGGGGAGGTAGAGACAGGGGGATCCCTGGAACTTGCTGGCCAGTAGCCTTAGTTGCTTGGTGAATTTTAAGCCAATGAGAGATTTNTGTCTCTGAAAATGGTAGATGGTTACTGAAGAATGACACTAAAAATCATCCTCTCGTGTTTGAGTGCAAAAATGCATCTATGCATACATTGCAAGCACACCTGTATACATACATGCATGTGCACACACATGAATATGTGTGCATACACACATACACACATACACACACACACACACACACACACACACACTTACTTTCTGCTGAAGTAAAAGTAAAATAGCCGTTCAGCTACCTCTTCCCAGAATTTATGATCTGAACTAAATTTATATACATGGAGGGAAAATGGTGTGAGGTGTTTTGGGTGGAGTGAGTTCAGGGAAGAGGCAACTATTTATGTTTGTAAATTAATATAATAATCACCAGGATCCTAGAAAGTCACTGGTCTTGTTGCTCTCATCCTCCAGAGTGGGAGCAGAATAGCTGTAAATGACCTGTTCAAGTCAGACAAAGAAGAAGTGGTAAGGTTGAAGCCAAACCCTGACAATTTGGCTCTAGAATTCAACATTTGAACTCTTAATTCATATGGTGTATTTCATTTGATGAGAAGATGCAGGTCCCACTAGAACTTAAGCAATGACCTATTCNGGGGCTGATTCAGATACAAGGAGAGTGGATCCTGACTCTTGTTGGAAACTGGTAGACTGTAGTNGACTGTTATCACGTCCTCCACAGCCCNCGTTCTTCAGTCAGGCTTCCATGTGTGAGATTCTATTCACTTGTCTGCAGTAGCTCCTCTGCAGGTGTAGAGAGACGGTGAGCNTCTGGAAGCAGGGCTCATATCTTATCTCAATTGCTTAATAAGATGTAGAGTTATTCCAAAAACAGCAGCCCCTTCTCTGTACAGTGGTAGATGAGGCTTCTGTGCTATGGATTGTGAAAGAAGAAATAAATTTACCCTTGAAGTAGGTTTGGCTTCAGCACTCTCGGTCAGACAGANTAGTGATATGATTTAATGTGAGTGGGCATTAAGTTAGGAAAGAGGGATGGTTACAGCATCAGCTGGAAGGGGAAGGATGGCTGTAGCATCAAAAGGGTGAGGNAGGAGGGAAACATCAATTATAAATTAATCGTGTTCTGATACCATGTTTGAAAGGAGAATTCAAAGGTAAAAAGACAGAGTCCTTTGGAAACTTATGGGGGTGAGAGTAAGAAACATGCATAGAACTGGATCACTCCTGTACCTCACAGGACAGGATGGGAATCTGGGAGGAAATAACACTGTCACTGTGTTTATCTCAGAGAGGAGGCTGTGACTCATGTCAGTGGCTTCTCAGCAAGTGAAGTGGCAGTGAACAAGGGCAGAGGCATGAGTCCTCTCACAGTGCCGAGAATACAACTGCCAATGTCTTGGAGTCTGGTGTTAAAGAATTAGCTACATGCGCCAGCTCCTGCTCTCCCTTGATTTTTCTTCTTTGTTTAAATTTAAATTTGTTTAAAAAAGAGTTGGTTTTTTTTTTAAAAAAGAATTTCTTATTTGAGTACCATGTTTGCGTCATTTCACACCTCCCATCCATCTCAAATTATTAACTTCTTCTGTTTTATATATGTGTATATATGTATATCTGTATGTATATCTGTATACATAACCTGTTAAGTCCATTTACTGCTGCTCATATGTATGTCTGTGTACATATATATATATATATATATATACATACACATGCACACATACCTACATTTAAAGTTCAACATATGTTCATCTCTTCTACTCAAAAAGAGCCCAATTCTGAATTTGGATTACTGGTTAACTTTCTCCTTCTCATTCCTTTAACTCATCCTTTTTCACTTGGTCTATGAAACAAACCCACTCTCTTGAATTCAACCCCCATCTCTTTAAAACTGGAGTAAAAATACCCACATCCCCAAGGCTCTGGATTGAGGGGGTGGGGCTGATGGATCTCACGGACAAGGAATGGGGGGCTTTATGGGGATGGAATGTGGGGTTTCAGAGGTCCAGGAATGATTGGGATCATAACTCTGCTGGTGAGTGCGTGGAAACCTAGGATCCTGTCCTGACTTAGTCCATGCTGGCACTAGCAGGTGTGAGCATAGTGAAACCACACAGGTGGGCGGGTTGATAGAAGCAATAATTCCACCAGGGGAGGGAATATGCTTTTTTTAAAAAATAAAAAGTAATATAATGGCTTTTATGAGTTTTATCTAATTAAATTTATATTTAAATAAATAGTAATCTTAATGGAATCTTAGATGAATAACAAATATATTATGCTTATTTTTCATGCAATCCTTTCAGGTGCAAAACAGTAGTAAAAAACTTATGAGGTTCTTAGGACAGCTAGGTCTCTATTTCTGGCTTCTGGACACTTATTTTCCTTTCCAGCTTACTAAATTTTCTATTACATTTTCCCACCCATTAGAAGTGGCATAAAGAACGTGGCTCTCTTTTCTTTCATTGCTAAATAGAGAATCCTCACTGTTTCTCAGTACAGTGGCACGCATTTTTAATCTCAGCTCTTGGGAGATGCAGGGGGGCTGTCAATTTGGGTTTAGTCTGGGCCTCATAGGATGACCTTGTCTCAAAAGAATATCTTAGTGCTAATTTATTGTTCATGGTGGAGTTTTGTTCTATTTTTAGAATGAGTTGCAGAAATTCATGGACGTCACATTTGAAAAGATTCAAAGCACAAGACAAGCTCTGAGCACATTGAAGAAATTTGAAAGGTAAAGATTTGAGATAACTTCCCAAGTTCTGTCTTCTAAACTTGGGATAATGTGAGCGCAGTTTAGCTTCTTTTTATAGCTTATCTTTTATTGTAATTATAACTCTTATTATAACTTGGTATTCTAATGTGAAGAAAAGCCTCTCGACAGTCTGAGTCATAAGGTCACAGGTTTTAAGTTTTTCAGAGGCTTAACAGGATTAATTCCTAAAGGATTAAGGATTTGCTTCATCTCTGCCAATAGAGAATCCCTTTAGCTTTGAAGTAGCCTGTAGCTGCCTGTAGTAATACTGCCTAATGTCTGAATAATTCGAGATAATTCTTCCNAGGTTAGCAATTTTGCCTTGTAAGGATTGATACTATTTTGGTTCTTTAAATATACTATACAGCTACTCCATTGCTTTCAGCTGGCATGTTTGAAAATGGATGTTAATAAATAAGATTAATATATATATTTTCTTACTAACCCAAAACTTTGTACTTTTTTTTCCAATCAGATTGAATATACCTAACCTTGGTATTGAGGAAAAATACCAAGTAATTTTTCAGAATTTTGGGGCTGATATTGACATAATTTCTAAGCTGTATACGAAACAGAAATATGATCCTCCCTTGGCTCGGAACCAGCCTCCCATAGCTGGGAAGATCTTATGGGCCCGGCAGCTATTCCACAGGTTGGAGCAGCCAATGCAACTCTTCCAGCAGCACCCCTTTGTGCTGAGGACTGCAGAGGCCAAGCCTGTGATACGGAATTACAACAGGATAGCCAAGGTCCTCTTGGAGTATGAGGTCCTCTACCATAGGGCATGGCTTCAGCAGGTGACTTCCTGAATGGGTGCTCCTTAAGTGGTTTCTAGTGTCCAGACAGAGGGAATCCTCCTCTAGCTTTTGACAGGGATATTGTATAAATCAGTTTGGTTGAATTTAAGACACCAAAATGTATAACATAACCATGGAAGAAAATAATAATTAGTACTGAAAAAACAGTAAGCTAGGTAATAGTAGCTCATTATTTAATTTATCATCTCCTAAGTGAGAAAGTCACAAAGCATTTCACTACTCTGTCAGTTAGGGCTTCTTTTCTTTACTCTTTTAAAAATTCAGTAAGATCCTGGTTGGGGGGTGTAGCTTAGTGGTAGAACATTTGCTAGCATGCCAGCAAAACACACACACACATACACACACACAGAGACAGAGACAGAGACAGAGAGACAGAGACAGAAAGCGACAGAGACAGAGAAAAACAGAGAACAGAGTCAGACAGAGAGTCAGAGACAGAGAGTCAGAGAGAGAGAGAGGGAGAGAGAGAGACAAAGAGATAGATAGATAGATAGATAGATAGATAGATAGATAGATGGATGATAGAGAAATCCTGAATATTTTAGCAAATACAAATATGTCTGTCAAAAGATGTCTTATATTTTATTTGGTTGTATTAGCATTCAATCAAGATATGTTCAACCAACACTTGTGTTTCTTTGTAGATCAGCAGGAAGTAATAGCTATATAGTTGTATCCTTTGAATGTCTAGATAAATAAAAACTAAGTTCAATTGGGTTTGTGTAACCTTTATTAGGACATATAACTGATTANGCATAAAGACATCAGAGAGCTGAATGTCTCTTTCAAAATCTCCTAGGCTACTGCAGTGTTCCTTCTCTGTCATGCATGAGTCTCAAGAATGAAAAAAATGCACTTATCACAGCCAAGACCTGAAATCTGTTTTCTGAGAGGGAATTTAGGAGTGGAGTGAGTGATCCCATTGTGGGGATTTAGCAAGGTCAAGTCCATGAGAGAACACTGAATAAGTGTTCACCGAGTCCCAGGAATGGTTGAGTAGGGTCCCGTGTATACATTACACTCTGACAGTAATACTATTGATCTCTTCCCACAGATTGAAGAAATCCACGTAGGTCTTGAGGCTTCTTTATTGGTGAAGGCTCCAGGCACAGGGGAATTGTTTGTGAACTTTGATCCTCANATATTAATTTTATTTAGAGAAACAGAATGCATGTCCCAGATGGGTCTGCCAGCTTCGCCATTTGNAGCTGCTATCTTCCAGAAGCGGAATATGTACAAAAAGAATTTCAGTGACATGAAGGTATAGTACTTTTGTTTCTCCCCTCCTGGATGTTTCTAGCATGCCTTTATTCTTTTTTCTTTTTTTACATTTGTTCTTGTGTGTGTGCACGCACCTGTGTGTGCATGTGCACATGGAGACCTAAGGCTGATGTCAACAATCATCTTCCATCATTCNATCACCTTATTCATTGAGTCTGGGTCTATGAGTCAAACTCAAATCTCACGAATATGACTAATATCACTGGTCAGCTTGCTCTGGGGATTCTCTGTCTCCACTGTCTGAGGCTTGAATTATAGGTGGGCTGCCCTGCTTATGTGGGTTCTTAAGATTTGAATTCCAGTTCTTATGACTGAAAGTCGGCTTAATTCTAAGTGTTTCAGGAAGTCACTGGAGAATTTTTGGGCTGGAAAATAAGGCACAGTCTTATTTACATTAAGTATAATCCTTGATGCTTGGTGGCTAGGCAGAAAATTTTGCACTTTAATTGGGATAAGAGCGTCAGTGAGAAGCCAATGTTTTGTTGAATTGATCCAGAATGGAGAATGAGGTTAGCAACTACAATGGCCACAGAGTTGGTCAGACAATTAAAGTTATGACCACAGACAGGTTAAGAGGGAACTCAAGGGTAATTGAAGTGGGGCCACCACGTATGGCCAGTTAGCGTGTGTTCTATACAACTTGGCCAAAAATATGCAGTGGCCTTGACTGTAAGTCTCATTTATGAGAAGATAAAGGCTTGAAATGGTTTATTTTGTGGGGCTAATTAGAATCTATAGTTCCTATCTTAAGTCCAAGATGGCTTTTAGACATTCACGTGGCCATGGCACCCATGCAGTTTAGAGCATTCAAAGTTGGAGGCATGCTTTTTGGAGCTGAAAGACTTTAGTTGCTATTAATGGAATTGTCCTGGATGAGAACTTTTAGGGAGGGACGGAGATAGAAATGAGTAGAGGGTCACTGGATTAGATATAAGGTTGTACCAATATCAATGGATCTAGTAGAAGATTAAAACCCACAAAACAGACTTGGACTTTGAGGTGGGATGAAATCAAATATCAAAAAAGCCAAAAGTAAAGGAAAAAATTGCAAGGAAGGGCTGATCATGACTGACAAACCCACTGCCCAGAGGATAAAAACAAAAGTTCAAAGATGCGCTTGGTACTGGACCACATAGAAACTGTTACTAACATGTCATAGTAAACCTACTATGGCAGTGTGTGCTGTAATCCAGCACTTGGGAAGCAGAGCAAGAGGACCAGAAGTTCAAGGTCATCCTTGACTACAAAGCAAGTTTGAGGTTAGTATAATATACATGCGATCCTGTCTCAAAGAAATTATAGTGATTAACATCATATGATGACACTATGACCATGCATTGCCTGGTACCTTACGGTTTAAGCCTCTCACTTCCTCCCTCCCCACCACTCTTCCTTCTCCCTCCCCTCTCTCACTTGGCTCTATGGTACATTGAATACAGAGCCTTATGCTTGCTAACAAGTACTTTACCACTAAGCTGTATCCTCAGCTCTGTCTTTACTGTGTGTTTTAGGGCAGAGTCTTGGTCCTCTGGGCTCACCCTTCACTCACTCCTGTAATCCATGCTGTCCTTGAACTTCTCTCTCAAGTAGCTGAGGTTAAAGACTTGTGCCTCCATTCTCAGTTCATTTAAAGCCTTGTCATGGTCATTATTTAATGTCATCTTTCTTACTACTGTGTGAGATAGGAGGGTCAGAGTGCTATGTGGCTCAGAGAACTTGACTGAGTCAAGGTCTCATAGCTAAGTGAGAGAACCCATAACTGTTCTCCACTGTCTTCTTACTACTTCTTGTTATGTTGAAAAGTTAAAATTTGCCGTGGGCAGATGTTTCTCTAATGTTGACCCACAAAACACTAGCAGCATGCTTATATTCTCTTTAAATTCTTTGTGTCAGAAAAAAAAACCTGGTCAATTTANGTATTTACAAAATAAATGTTTGACTAAGAAATCATATTTATACAGTCATACAATTCCTGGTAATAATTTCCCCCCACAGAGCCTTTCTTGGTTATGTGTTGCAGGTAACACACAACTTCAAAATATAGGAGATTTTAGCATACTTTTCATGGTTCTGGGTTAAAGGGTTTCAACAGATGTTGAATGATATACTCAGCTGGGATTATGGATTTAGGGATTTGGATATCTTTACAAGGGTTTCTGGTATGGACTCCCCCAGCTGGTAGAATACCATATATTACTGTCTAGGAGCAAGTGCTATACTGAATAAAGAGGCCACATGGTCCCTATGCCAGCCCCAGATGTCTCACAGGATCCTCCTGTTGAGCTCTGTTAGTACTCTGAATGCTCATCCAGGTTCAGTGAGGGGTACATAGGCCCAACTCCACGAGAAGAATGTTTGCAAGCTACTACTGCTCCAACCAAAGATTTGAACAAGGAAATTGCCATCTGGTTGGTATTTATGATATCTTGGGGGTGGAAAGAGAANTCCTGTGTCACATGGCTGGCTGGTAAAAGCAGATTTATTGGCCCACTTGGGGACCCCCTAAAGCTCCCCCCAGCTTTAGAGCCACTGCGCTGGGCATCTTACAGAGTTTCCAGGTTTCTACAGATATGCAAAAGTAGCTGGCAGTTTGTTTTATTCATCTTTTTCTTGGAAGATATTTGAAACTGAAAAGAGATGAGCTAGTTTGGGCTAATAGTGAGGAATATAGATTCTGAAACCAGTATGGCCTGGATTCAAACCATTATCTCTAGGTAAATGACTTTACCATCTAAGCCTCAGTTTCTCATTTGTAAAAGGGATGAATCGTACTTNCTGGGTTTAAAGGATTAAAGGTGAGGAGCAGAAAGCCTGCTGGAGGCAGAGACTTAGAACCATTTTTCTGACAGAATAAGTAATGGACATTGAAAAAAGCAGCAGTAAG
>LZPO01117162.1:13865-30715 GCA_001675575.1 Neotoma lepida
TGGTTTTTCAAGATGAGGGTTTCTCTATTTAGTCCTTGCTGTCCTGGAACTCACTTTGTAGACCAGACTGGCCTCAAATTGAGAGATCCACCTGATGGCATCAATTCTTAAAATCATTATTTTTATTAGAAATGTCTTGAAAAAAGGCAGTAGATGATCTCATTTCTTGACTCCTTTAAGCAAGCTTCCTATCCTGTATTATAAGGAATTTAACTAGGAGAGTTAAACATGTTATTTCCACTATTCAAAAAAAATAGCTTCTGGGTATTGTAGTGAATTATTGTTATCCAAGCACTAGGGAAGCTGAGTCACAAGAACCATTAGTTCAAGGCCAGCCTGGGCTACGTGAATCTCAAAAAATGGATCAGCATTTTTAAGGCACTTGCCACTAAGCTTGACAAGTTGTGTTGGATTCCTGGGACCAACATAGTAGGAGGAGAGAGCTGATGGCTGAAAGTCACTACCTGACCTCCACATATGCATGTGCACATGCACAGTTAAAAATTTCTAAAGCCAAACAAGGACTGATTGGGGGGTTGTAACTGAGTGGTAGAGCACATGCCCAACATGCATATGGCCCTGTACTTAAACCCCAGCACCCATTCCCGTCACCACTCCAAAAATAACTTTCTCACATTCTGGGTACTTACTATAGGCTGTTATTTGATGTATGCAGACTGTATATTGTAGTTGGGGAAAGCTGGACTTTTAGGTTCTGGATTATAGATTCTAAATTCAGAGATTATACTAATTGCTATCTTTGTTTTTCCCTAGCATATTGCCAATTACATATCTGGGATCCAGACTATTGGGCACAGGGTAATTGTGTCTGATGTCCAAGAAAGTTTCATCTGGGTTCGCTACAAGCGTAATGAGAACCAGCTCATCATCTTTGCTGATGACACCTACCCCAGATGGGTCACTACCGCCAGCCTTCTCGACTATGACACTGTGGCTGGGGCAGACAAGTTTGGCAACATTTGTGTGGTGAGTTGGTATTGGTTCTTTTGGTGACCATGACATGTGGGAAAGCTTGCTCTGTTTGTGGTGTGGTTAAACAAAGACACAAAGGTTATATTCTCTAATACAGAAAGTTAAGTATAGGTATAAAATTTAGTCCCATTCAGGTCCAAACCTTAAGAAAATCTTTATGTTCAAGCTGTCCTATCTCCTTGGGAGACCCTCATGCTCTGATTCATGTTCATCTCTTCCTCAGGACGTGGTTCAGTAATGATGAACTCAAGCAAGGTGTAGTGGCACANACCTTTGATCCAACGAGCAAGAGGCAAGGGCAGACAGATCCCTATGGTTTTGAGGCCAGCCAGGGCCCACATAGTTGAGACCCTGTCTCATAAATAAATAAAGATGAGTTTAGTTTGAGCTAAATTTAATTTTACCTTTTGCCAAACTTTTGATATGTGGTTTTTAGCCAGCTTGATTTCTCACACATTTTGTGGTCTGTTTTTGCTCTTAGCAGTGTTGAACCCTTGTTTGTAGCTTGTTCTCTATGGTTTCTTACTGCTTAAACACCAGAAGACAGGCTTAAGCCTCTGTAGATTGCTTGCTAAGACCCAGGGCAAACATAATGCTTGGTGAGCCAGGTAAGCTTGCCCAGGACCCAGTCTAACATTGTATCACTTCTTTGTATATAGGTGAGGCTTCCACCTAACACCAACGATGAGGTCGATGAAGATCCCACTGGAAACAAAGCCCTGTGGGACCGGGGCTTGCTCAATGGGGCTTCACAGAAGGTAAGCTGCAGAAAGCCCCCCCCCCCAAAAAAAGCATACCCAATACCTTTTCTGCGCTCTTTCACCTGTAATGCATGGATGTTGTGATTTTCATAAGGTAATTATATCACCCATCCCATCTTTATAAACAGATTTTTCTACTTAAGATTCATTTTTATTGGTTTCAGTTGTATGTGTTGTAGGTATGTGCACATGAATGCAGGTGGCTGTGGAGGCCAGAGGAGTCAGATCCCCGTGGAACTGTAGTTAGAGGCATTTGTGAACCTCCTAATGTGGGTGTTGGGAATTGAACTCCAGTCCTCGGGAAGTGCAGTGCATGGCTCTTAACCACTGAGCCGTTTCTTTAGCCCTAGCATGTATGTCTTTACTGAACATCTTGATTTATAAAAATCAGTTCTTTTATTATAGCACCTGGGTTAGTTACTAAGGCAGGATTGTGAATTCTAGGTCATTGAGGACCTGTCTCTAAAAAAAGAAAAAAGAGAGATGTTTAAAACTAAAATGTAGTTTTAATGATTTTNTGTGGTTTTCTTTTGTCCAATTACCCTGAAATGTGCTGTATATCCCAGGCCTTAGCCACCTGAANGCTGAGATTACAGGCACACATGTACTGGTGTGCTTGTGTGAAAAGGTTTTTAGGTAGTAATGATTATTAGAAATTACCTGAACACTGTGTGCTTTTGGAACACAGTGCTTAAATGATGAAAAAATTTTTAAATATCTTTAGATTTCCATAAGTTTGGGATTTTAAAAGCTGGCAAATGGTGCTAGAGTCTGGCTCAGTTGGTAGAGTGCTTGCCTGACATTCATGCTTGAGGCCCAGGGTTCCATCTCTAGCACTACAAGGGGAGAGGTGTGTGACATGCCTGGAGGCGCTGAGGAGTACAGAACAGAATTGGGGGACAAACAAAGTTACCAAACTGTTTTTGATTTGCAGGCAGAGGTCATCATGAACTACCATGTTGGTGAAACGGTGCTGTCATTGCAGAAGACCACACTGATCCCTGGAGGCTCAGAATCACTTGTCTATACCACTTTATCTGGAGGAATTGGCATCCTCGTCCCTTTCACATCTCATGAGGTTGAGTTCCCACATTGCCCTTACCTTGTCCTTCCTCAGATTGTTTCTTGGTGTTGAATCTGCCTAGGATAGTAAGCCTTTACTTATAATTAGTAGTGTTCTGGAAATTGTANAAGGTAACAGTTAATGTGCCTAGAAAACAGAATCTTAAGTTATTTGAGGAAGATCTTTTATGCCATGATGTGGGTTACATTCTAAGCCCAAAGCCTCCAAGCATCAGTCTACAAACTAGGAATGATGGGCTGAGATCAATGTCCCATGGAACATGTTTGCCTGGCAAGAATCAATGGCTTGGAATTGGGCATGGTGGCTCATAATCCCAACACTCAGTAGGATTAGGATCTTCAGAGGATTTCAAGTTGAAGGCCAGACTGGGCTATGTAATGAGACCCTGGCTCTTGAAAGCTCAATGACTTGTCCACACTTTGTTTTGGAAAGCATAGTCCAGCAGTTGAAATCACTTCTTTCTCAGAGATAGTTTCTGTTTCTTCATTAGGACCACGACTTCTTCCAGCATGTTGAAATGCACCTGCGATCTGAGCANCCCCCTCTTTGTGGACGGGACCACCTCAGCTTTCGTTCTTATTATTTCCCTGTTAAGGTAAGTTGGAAAAGGGATCCTAAACCCATTCACTGGCCTTTTCTGTTGGCCTCTATTTCTTAAAAATCAGATAGTTCTAGCTCAGTGTGGTGGTGCATCCTATAAGCCCAGCACTTGGAAGGCTGGGGTAGGAGGATCATGANTGAGTTTGGACTGATCAGGGAATTTTTATATAACCTATCCTTAAAAAAATAGAGTTGTGTTTTAATCANTGATGGAATATTTGCTTAGCATGCATAGCCAGCCCTTAGTGGAAGAGTATAGAGGAATAGGTTGGTGAAGGGCATGTGGTTGGTGATAATCCTTCCTAGAAGGCAGACCATAGCCAGAGACAAAGCTGCACTGGATTTTGCCAGTCTAAACAATGGCTAATTGGAGGTCATCTTGAGTATTTTCATAGTTTGTGCCTTTTTCTTTGGACATCTTAAGCTTGTCCTCCTCTGACTCTTCCATGTCTTAGAATGTGATTGATGGAGACCTTTGTGAGCAGTTCAACTCCATGGAGCCCAACAAGCAGAAAAATGTCTCTGAAGAGCTGGACCGAACCCCACCTGAAGTGTCCAAGAAGCTTGAGGATATTCGGACCCGTTATGCTTTCTGAGCCCATCTTTATCAGGGGCTTGCCAGACAGTCCTCCCTCTTTTGTTCCCATCACTACTGTCTGGCTTCTGCCACATGGCAGAAAGGTGATATGGTAATTAAGACTGCAATGTTAAAGCCGATAGCTCTGCACCCTCAACTCTTCCTTTGGAACGACTGGTACTCCCTACAATTGGCACTGAGGTCTGCTCCTCGAACATAATGTGTGGCCCTGTGCTTCAGTGTGGAACACAGTATTCCCAAAGCCACCCCTACATTCTGGCTCTTGTCTACTTTTGTACACACTCTTGATTTTCATTGTTTTCCTGTAAATACAGTTTTATACAATGTTGCTTTGTGAGATGGAGGGAGGCAAGCTAAGGTGCAGCCATGCTGGTTGCAATATGGCTCAGTTCTGCCCTCTGAACCCTCCTGAATATATAAAACTAGTTTTTAAGGTGGCCGGCATCGGTGTGTCTTTTTCTGGGGATGAGAATTCAGGAGAAAAGTTTGAACCCAAGTTGGAGCAGTAACTGAATGTTATTTCTAGGTACCTATGTGGACATCTTAGTTCTGGTGGTTTCTTAAGCCTGTCTTGGTTCTTTGTTGTGGAGATAAAACGTGAGCTCATCAACCATGTGAACATAACCCCTCTTCCTCTTGGATATTGAGGAATATGTCCCTTCCCATTGGATCTTTGCTACTCTGGGGTCTTGAAATACTAAATTTGGCATGCATGANTCCCAGATGAGGAAGTAGTCTGATTTCACAGTGCTTGCTCAAGTGGCTCCTGAGATTTTGAGTCTGGTAATTAGGAGTCACTAAGCACAGATGTACCCACATACTAACCTACCCCTGAGGTTAGTCATGTCGGCCCTGCATAGAGACACATGGATGACTTGGAGGAGAATGTGTCTGCAGCATACATCTTGGCCGGGTTGCAGATTGGTCTTGAGGGGTGGGTATATAAGGAAGGACTGCCGTCCTTCTGGCCAGCTGTATAGGAAGCCCTAATCTTGACGGCTGCTCTAAAGCACATTGAACCTCGGGATACCCAAACTCTGCTGGTCTTGGTGCATAATAAAATAAAAGTTGAATTTCTCCACTCAGCCACCTAAGTTGACTAACCTTTCTGCATCTCTCAACTGGTAAGAATCATGACTGGAAGTGGTTACACATAACTTTATTTTTTGAGATAGAGTCTCTAGTGGTGGCTGGCTCAGAACTCAGTAAGTGACTCAAACCGGCCTGCTTCTGCCCTTCAAGTACTGGAATTGCAGGCATGGACCAGTTCCCAGCTTTGTAGTATACCATCCTGAGTCAGGCATTAAAAATGTGAGTTTTCNGGGGCTGTGGTGGCACACAGCACATCTTNAATCGCAGCACTTGGGAGGCAGAGGCAGATGAATCCCTGAGTTCAAGGACAGCCAGGGCTACACAGAGAAACAAAACCCCAAAACACCCCTGTTTAAAACAAAAAAACTTTGTAACAAGTTTGTAGCAAATGGGTGAAGCTGAATCATTTGTTTAAGGGTACCACCATGNTTCAGTGGATTGAGCAAGGAGGTAAGCAGAGAGCTACCTAAGCCTTGTTAGACTGGCAGAGGCTGTTGGGGAACTGAAAAGGAGTCGTGTAGTTTACTCTTCCCCTCTAAATCCCCTGCTACTTGGAGCTAAGAGCGGGCGGGTGCAGAGCTGCTCAGCTGCCTCAGCTTTCCCCTGACCCCACAGGGCAGGGGCTTTGCAGATGTTGCTTCCTTTGGAAGATCTCTTGCCAAGAACAGCATTCCTGTGGGGAGGGGGTTCAAGTTGGACTATGCCTGGAATGTTGCTCTTTTTGGTTTGTGGAAATGTATTGCTTGCAGGACAGCTGCTAGAGCTGGGAATGTACTCCCAGTTCCCTCCTCACAGGGAGAGGCTGGGGTCCAGGATGCCGGGTGCTCACAGCTCCCAGCCTTCCTTGAGAGCCGGAAATACTGAGGTTGTTTTCATCTACTACTCCGTTTTCAGGATCTGTTAATTCCTTAATTCTGTTTTTTACTCAAAGTAGAAATGCCATGTTTGCATGAGTCATTCATTTGTTCATTTACATATGAAATACTGTACACATGTATATTTTAAGTTTATTAATCTCATGAAAGTTTGTCCAAACAAATGTTGGAGAGCAGATCATTAGTGTGACTGTGAACACTTGACTGTTTTTTTATTTGGAGACCTGAGTTCTAGTGAACTGATAGCAGAAGCATTAACTAACTGGTTGTCAGTCTGAACCAGCACAAGCCAGAGCTTGAAAAACCCGAATTAGAAATGTTGGCCGCTGAAGGAGTGATGAGCACCAGGGTCTGTTCTGGGTCTTTCTGTCCCCAGGTTGGGGGAGAATGTTGATAACCTGCATTCTCCCACTGAGGACAGTGAGCAGAGAGATGGAGCATGTGACATTGAGTCTCAGAAGAAAATTAAGGGCCGTGTCTGATTTCCTCAGGTCAAAAAGGCACAGCGTGGGGAACTTGTAGGAAAAATCAGGAAGTCCTGCTGAGGCAGGGTAGGCAGCCAATAAAGAGACCTGTCATCATGACTTAACCCATTCAGACATCGGACTCATCTATATGGACTCCTAGTAGCTACTCAAGAACCTCACTTTTGAGTATTTGTGAGTCTGGTGTAAGTGATGAGACCTAGACCTCACCAGCTGTGATTGGTGCTTGTTCAAAGTATAGCAGCAAGTACTAGTTGAATTTGTAAGTTACAGTTTTAGAAAAGAGGCAGATGGACATTCACTTTGAACTTGCTGAAGGGCTGTCTTCAGCTCCACCGTACAGTCAGAATCCAGAGGTAGCCTGCCTCTGTTTCTGGCCCCTGCCTGGATCTCATATTTGCAAACCACAGACTCACCCAGCAGACCTAGCCCCTTCTGTGAGCAAAAATATTGGAATAAGAGGTTTTATTTGTTGGTTTTTTGTTTTTTACATTTTATTTTGTGGGCATATATAGGCATGTGCATAATATGTGTGCATTCAAGGGACAACTGGTAGGAGTCAGTTCTCTCTACCATGCGGGCGGGACCTTTGACTCAAACTTTAGATTGTCAGGCTTGGCAGCAGGTGCCTTTACTGGCTGAACCATCTTGCCAGCCCAAGAGTTGCTTTTGATAAGGTTTGGGAAGAATTTCACACACTCCTTTTGAAAGTCCATAGTAATGTGTGTAATCAGGACATGGGAATAAAGACNTGTACTGTATTTGCTCTAAGCTTCAAGGACTGGTGCTGTCAGACANGCAGGACTCTTGCCTTTAAGGAGCTGATGCTGTAACTATAGAGAAAGGAAACTTGACCCATGAATCCTTGAGAAACACCTGCTAGCAGCCATGTGGCAAANAAATCCTTGGGAAAGCATTGGGCAGTGAAGTCCACTAACTTGAATGTGGCTGTGGTAACAGGGGTGCTGACTGTCCTGAGGGTGGTCCTGAACTACCAGCCTAGAAATGGGACACAAGAGGCTCGAGAGGACACAATGGTGTCTGTGGCTATGTCTTCATCTCTACCTCTTCTGCCTGACAGAACTTCTGCCTTGGCAAAGCTTTTGTGCAGGGCCTGCATGGTGTGGTCAGAGTAGCCACTGCAAGGGGGTGTAGGGGTGGGGAATTAGCTGGGTACATTCCAGTGTGGGCATATTGTCCTNCTGCAAGTTCAGGGAATCCAGTTTTCTCAATCTAATTAAGAAAGCATTTCTTGAACAACACTACTCATTAGCATTTAGAATAGGGCAAACCCTTGTGTCCAGGCCAGCATTCCCAGACTAAGCTTTGTGGAGTCAGATGTTAATTGAGTGGCCCATACTGAGAGATTCTGTGTTCATGTGGAGGGAAGCATGGCTACCTCCCTTGTTGATAACTTGATGCTTTGAACACAGCACCACCACCATTGTGATGTCTGGTGGTGGAGGAACTGAAGGATCCTTTGAGAGATGGGGATAACCACCCCTAAGTTCCAAATACAGTCATAAAATGAGGGAAGTGTGACACACACCTATAATCATAGCACTCCAAAACAAAACTCTAGACCAGCTTGAGTTACATAGCAAGTTTGAATCTAGCCTGGGCTACATTGAGATCCTATTTTAGAAAAGAAAAAGGTTATAAAAAGTTAGCAAAGAGGTACTGTCCCTGCCGCATAGGGCCACTCAGCCTGGTCACCGTTACCAGGTAAGCAAAAGTGGCTGTCTCCAAGTGTGGCTCAGGGACTCCAGAGGTTTCCATGAGGGCTGTCTCCAGCTTTGTGGTTAGACCTCAGTAACCAGCTGTGGATTCTTGGGTAAACACATCATCCGGAGCTCAGGTTCCTGTCTGTAGATGAGTTGACTGGATCCTCAGCAATTGAGNCCCCAACAAACTCACCTAGCCACTATTAGCTATATTCAGTTTAATAGGAGAGAATCTTGTCTGAGTCTAGGTATTCTGGAGAGGACCTNGAATTGTCCCTAAAAACCAGTCCAATATACATAGAAACTAGGGCTTGGATTCTAAAGACACCCCCATACTCACCCTCGGGGCTGTCCCCTTGCCTTGGCTGTGTTTGAGNCTTCCTCCTACTCCACACTCCAACACAGGCTGGGGCCACATGGCCCCGCCCCACCCAGCCCTTGCTGGCTCCCATTCTAGAATCAAGTCTGAGCTGCTGTAGCTTGTGTTCCCCACCCTCTGACGGGAAGACTGGATTGTAGGCTGAGGGGCCATCACAGCCTCTCCCACATGGCATTACTGCCACAGCTCCAAGGTGCCTGCTCCAGGCCCTGAGCAGCTTAAAAGCTTGCGGTGATCCCTAGAAGCCCACATCCTGGCAGGTGAGCAGGTAAGCAGCATTTGGGGCTTGCATTCACATGGCTGCTCTCTCCCAGTCCATGATGGATGCCTTTTCCTCACCAATTTAACTGCTACTTCACTCTCCTTCAAGTCTGACAGACTTGAGCCAGTCTTGACAAAGAGGGCCCTGGCTAAGAAGCTCTGAAATGGTGTGAACTATCTGCTATGGGGTTTCAGTTTTTTTTGCCTTGGCTTTAACAGCCTTGCTGGAGAAAAACAGAGCCACGTAACTATCAGAATAACTTCCCGGTGTTCCTGTCTTAGATTTGTCAGCGGACAAACCCACATTCTGAATTGGTTTTGGCTTCCTAGGAATTGCAGATTGCCTTAGGTCTGTACACCTTAATGTGCAATCTGCATGATTTATTACTTGTATAAACCTCCTAGTCAAAAGTTAATTGAGATTACAGGTGGCACACACCTGTAACCCTAGCATGTGGGAGGTAGAGGTGGGAGAATTAGTCATCCTTGGCTACTTAGCAAGTTCAAGACCAGCCTCAAAAAAAAAAAAAATCTTTAAATGAAAGGAAAACATGGGGCTGGAGAGAGAGCTCAGTCAGGAAAATGCTTGCAAGGCACTGAAGACCTGGGTTCTTCCCCCTAGAACCTGTGTGAAGAAACACTGGGCATGGTGGTGTGTTTGTAATCCCAGTGCTGGGGAGGTGGGGACAGGTGGATCCTTGGGGCTTACTGGCTGGGCAGTCTAGCAGCTTGCTTTGCCAGTTCCAAGTCAGTGGGAGACCCTGTCTCAAAAGAAAGGTGGGCAGTGACTAAGGAATGACACGTAAGTGGTTCTCGGGCCTTGACATTGCAACATACACGTGGAAAAATGGCATAGGTGAGCCAATGTTTCTGAAATTATAATAAAGTTCTATTTTTACATTTTGCCTTTTTTAAAAAATTTAGACAGGGTCTTACTGTGTAGCCCTGGCTGCCCTAGAACTCACTATGTAGACCAGGCTAGCTTAAACTCTGCCTGCATCTGCCTCTATGCCTGGTATAACCAGCGTTTTAAAGATCTATGTGGTAATTGCCACATTATCAAACCTATCTCACAGTGCCTTTGTTCCCTGTGAAGCTCAATTGTTTCTAGATGTTTTTGGAACTAGATGTTTTTGGAACTCAGCTTCCATGGAGGATTGTGGAAATAATTCTTGTAGCCTTCTTAGCATCACTGTTCTTTTTTCCTCTCCCAGAGCTTATTCTCCACCCAGAATGAATACTTGGGGCAAAGGGCAGGGACATTTTTGTGATGCTGCTCANATTGNACATGGGCTCCCTCACAGGAATTACCGGACATAGTTATTCATTTCTGGTCCCTTGATGATAGCATCATAGGATGGGGTGAGTGGGGACTTTTGCTCTCAGGGGATTTTTCAGGAAAGAATTGGGAGCAATGTTGCATGTGTTTAATAGCTTGGCTTATATGCACATAGCTGGCTGATCTTGAATCTTGAATGTTTGTTGTACCTTGATTTGAACGTAAAATAGAGGTTAGAAAGTTTCTTGGTGGTAACGGGAGACAGAGGTAGTATGCATGGCTCAGCTAGCATATCTCATGCTCCAGAAGCATCCAAAGGGCTCTTCCAGTCTAGGACTGTCCCCTGGGCCATTACCAAGCTGAGCAGGATGAGAAGGTCTGAAAAGGGCATGTTCTTCCCAGCCCTCTGAACAGGCTTGGTGGCTGACAGAGGACTTTTTGTTGTTGTTGAACTCTTGTCTGTCCTGAGGCCAGAAAAATTGGTTGTCAGGGTCAAACCTCCTTTGGATGACCCCAGGCTCTGGCCTCCCTCCACTTCAGATCAGGAATGTCATCCTTCACTTCTGTATTAGTTACTTTTCTATTCCTATGGTAAAATACGTGATCAAAGCAATTTATAAGTGAATTTAACTGGGCTTATGTTTCTGGGATATTAGAATTTATAATGGTGGAACAAAGGAATGGTGGCAGGTGGCTTGAGCAGCAGCTTAGAGCTCACATCTAGATCCACGAGCAGGAGGCAGAGAACTTACTAACTAAAAACTTTAGAGCCCACCCCTAGTGACATACTTCCTCCACTGAGACCACACTTCCTAATCTTTCCTAATATTCCCACCAACTGAGGATCAAGTATTCAAATGCTGAAGACTTACGGTGGACAAACATCTCATTCAAACCANCGTACCATCTCAGCCACCTTCCACAGCATAGGCGTACTCGATCTCGGAGCAGTGAGAAATCCCAGGAAGTCTGTAGATGCCTCTTCTGGTCTCCACACTGCAGCTGCTGTGGTGCATTGCAGGGTATACATGTGGTGCAGCATAGTGAGCCTTGGCTCTGCAGCCAGTAAAGCTGGATGGATCCCACTGTAGTTTGCACCACTTGCTACATCTGGGAGGCCATGGGCCATCACTACACACACTCAGGTGCCTTATCTGTGACATGCAAATGTGAACACCTGTGCACGGTGTAAACAAGTAAACATCTGCTAGTTAGCCTGTTATTGTCAAAGCTTTGGGGGAAGGTGCCAGAATAAACAACAGAGACAGGTAGAGAAATGCATTCATTTTCTCAGTCAACAAACTTAGGAGGGTAGCTGGTCATAGGGCTGGGAACCCAAGGTAGGTAGGGGCTCTTCGGCTTTTGAAACAGGCATGTAGCTTGTATGTAGAAAGTGGGGACAGTGATCCTGTCCTCTGGTCTTGAGCAAAGTGCTATGCATAGCAGCTGATTAGCAGAGACCAGGAGGAAGGAACTGGGGCAGTGAGGACTAACACTGGGTGAGTTTGGGTTAGGATGTTAAGTTCTGGTGGACTTCCAAGCCAGGCAAGGGAGAGGGGGCAGTGGGAGCCACACCAAAAAACCCTGGTGAAGTGAGAATTGCAACTTGACCTCACTGAGATCCTGTGCTGACGCCTTCCAGGAGTGGATGGTATTGGGGGCCTGGAATGCATCTAGCCTTCTACCATACCTTGGCTTTGGTGACACCCAAAATAAAGAGCTATGGGGAGTGGGAGCCTAAGGAAAGGCCTGGCACAAGGAGGCCTGGCCTGAGACTTGGGTCCTGGGACTCCGGAGATCTGGTTCTAGCCCCTCCACCGGGGTACATGGATCTCTTTAGATGACAGGTTGGGACAAGGAGGTTTCTTACTCTTCTGGAAGTCTTTAGATGGTCTCTGGAAGCCGCAGTGGCTGCAGTCTCTACTCTAAACCCCGGCCCCTGAGACTGCACTTTCCTGGGGCTCCCTGACTTGGCTTTGGGAGAAAGACATCATGTCTGAAAGTGCAATTTGTTCCCTGNATCTGGAAATCTGAGAACTCTGGTCCCCAGGCCTGGAACAATCCCAAGGGAGTTCTGTGTTCTGGTGTCATGCATGGTTGTGTGTGAGAGCCATGTCCCTCAACTATAGGACGTCTCTTGGGACCTGAGCTGTACTTGGCCTGGGAATCTGCCTTCGCAGAGGCTTCCATGTTCTAGACACATGGCGGCCTGGAAGGGGAACCAGCCAGGCTGCCCCTGGGACCTCTCCAGGATAGGGATGTGCATGGGTTGGGACATGGCTTTAATTAGGAAGGTTCTAGTGGTGACGAGCTTGAAAAGTCAGACAGATGAGGACTTCCTGGCAGCTACAGAGGAAGACCATCCCCCACTTTAACGCTTTCCAGGGCATCGACCCATCAACTTTCACAGCACAAGGCCATACAAGATTCCACAGCCAGGACCCAGCCTCATGTCTGGCCTGACCACTCATAGCCTCCCCTTCTCCCAGCACAACAACCCTTCTTCATCTTCAACAGCCAGCATGCCCCTGCTCCCTTGTCTTTTGATTTCCCTGTGGCCTTGGTGTCTCTTTGCAGACAGTTTTTCACCGTCTCAATCATTTCTCCAGTTCTGTGGTGGTGTTGAGTGGACACATACTGTTATACAACTGATCTTGCAAAGCAGAATCTCTACCCACTAAACAACTCCCCAGCCCCTCTCCCCAGCTCCTGGTGATGACCTTCCTACTTTCTCTCTCTGATTTTGACCACTCCTCTAGCTGAAGTTGCAGTCTCTTGTGAATGGTGCATTTCACTTAGCAAAATGTCCTCAAGGTTTCTCCATGCTGTAGAAATGTGGCATGATTCTCTTCCTTCTTCAAGCTGAATGGCATTCCATTGCATATATANATATGCATATATATACATATACATTTTTTGCTTATCTATTCATCTGTCCATAGACTCTGTATTGCTTCCATCTTTGGCTACAGTGAATAAAGCCACTATGAACATGGGTGACTTGAACTTCCTTTCCAGTCCTCGCTTTCAGCTCTTTTGCTGGACCTCATGCTAATTCTATTTTCAATTTTTTTGAGGCCCCACCATACACTGCTCAAGGGCCCCAAGTCTCCACATCCTTATGGAAGTTTATTTTCTGGCAGTCATTGTTGATAACAGCCACCCTAATGGATGTGCTGGTGTCTTGGAGAGGCTTTTATTTGTGTTTCCATAATGACTAATGCTCTTTTCATATGCATGCTATTTGTGTATGATCTTTAGCAAACTATGCAAGTTCTTTGCCATGTTCTAATTAAGTTGTTTAGGTTGGTATTGGGAGGAATTCTTTATAAATTCTAGATATTAACCCCTTATCAGCTAGATTCATACATATTTTCTTCACTCTGTAAATTGCCTTTCACTCTGTTGGTTGTGTCATGCATGCACAAACTTTTACACACACACACACAAACACATACACC
The DNA here is from genome assembly GCA_001675575.1 of Neotoma lepida. Classification (NCBI taxonomy): domain Eukaryota; kingdom Metazoa; phylum Chordata; class Mammalia; order Rodentia; family Cricetidae; genus Neotoma; species Neotoma lepida. The sequence continues at coordinate 27,458 of LZPO01117162.1, forward strand.
ACATCTTTTTTATTCATTTTTAAATTTTTTTGTTTGTTTTTTTGAGACAGAGTTTCTCTGTGTAGCCTTGACTGTCCTGGAACTCACTCTGTAGATTAGGCTGGCCTTGAACTCACAGAGATCCGCCTGACTCTGACTCCCAAGTTCTGGGAAGCCACCAGCACTTGGCTTCATTCTTTAATTTAAAAATTATTCTTATTTCTTTATCCATGTCTCTTGGTTGATACACGTTAATTCCATGTCAGTTGATGCACAAACTTTAAATTTTGATGTAATTTTACTTGGCTGTTTTTGCTTTTGCTACCTGCATTAATTTATTTTTTAAATGATGGTGTTTTAAAGGATGGTGGTTTACCTGTATGCAAGACTGTGCACCAAGTGCCTGCAATGCCCACAGAGGCCAAAAGGGGGCATCTGATCCTCTGGGACTAGAGTTATAGACAGTTGTGAGCCAACATTTGGGTGCTGGGAATCAAACCCAGGTCCTCTGGAAGAATAACCAGTGCTCTTAGCCACTGAACCATCACTCCAGCCCCTGCTGCCTGCAATTTTTGGTATTCTATCTGAGAAATAACCACCAAGTCCAAAGTCAGGAAACCCTTTCTTTTCTTTCCTCTTAGGAGTTAGTTTTCAATCTCACATTTCTTAAGCCTCTTATCAGCTTTACTGCTTTTTATTATATGTGATTATAAGAAATACCAATCCAGGGCTGGCAAGATGGCTCAGAGGGCAAAGGTGCTTGCCTCCAGGCCTGAGGATCTGAGTTCAGTCCCCAGTAACCACATGTTAGAAGGAGAAAGCAGATTCCTACAAGTTTCTCCCCATTCTCTCTCCCTCTCTTTCTCTCTCTCTCTCTCTACACACACACACACACACACACACACACACACACACACACGTGCTAAATAAGTGTAATCATTTTTAAAATGCTAATTCAGAAATACACAAGAATTTCTAGGCTGGCCTCTGAATTCACCTTCCTCCTGCCTCAGGCTCCTGAGTTCTAAGACTTAGGCCAGTGCAGCTTTCCTGACAGGACCCTACTTCATCACCTCTTACACTGTAACTGCACATGAATTATCACCAGGGAATTAAAATGTGGGTTTTCATGCTGAAGGCCTGAGATGGAGCCCAACATTCTGGATGTTTCTCCCAGACTATTTAGGTGATGCTTGCCAATGCTACGATTAGGCAGCCATGCTTGGAGTAGTGAGAGTTTGCCTGTGTAAACCTCCAGGGTCACTTGTTCACTCTCTCCTTAGGGTTTATTCCTTTCTTCACCTGATACTGTGGTATGGAGATGCCTGTAAATGCAGAGCTCTGTGGTCCTTTCAGGTGGATGAATTTAGAGAACTCCAACCCACTATGTTCTCAATAGCACAATGCTACATATCTGTGTTTCTGGCTTTATTTCCCCCAAAGTATTATTTTATCTTTATGAAGCTGACTGGAACTTGGATACCAAATGTGTTTGTCTTCAAAGGAGTCACCTAGAAGACTGATCCCTTAATCTCAAGCCTCTGCCAGCCTTGGTGGGGAGGTACAGAGTGGCAAGGGGCAGACATAAAATACATGTGAGCTAGTAGTGTGGGATAGGCAAGGGCGGCACGGGAGAAGGCAGCTATGGTGGGCGATGTTTGGTGGCTATAGTTGGTCAATGCTCATGGCTCCTTGCAAAGCTGCCATAAGTCTCCCCCACTTCGCAGATGAAGAAATGAGGCCCAGATGATCATGCAGGTGGGAGGTGAGAAGGCAGGGGTGTGGAAGGGCATGGATGTGCCTGGTTGGCCTCAAGCTGCCCCATCGCTCAGGCTGCCCCAGTGACCCCACTAAGTTCTAGAATCTGCATGACAGCCATGCCCTCTTACCAAATGATAATCCAGAATTCACCTGGCAACTGCTGGCCCATTGGATGACTAAGCCATCCCTGAGGCCCAGCTCCATCTGCCCAAGATGCAAGCCTGGGCTCAAGTGTTAGTTTTAGAGTTGCCTTGGTCAGGGACATCTAGGGCCTGGAGTTAGTATTGCAATTCCTGGGAACAGTTTCTTTTGATGCCACCGGCTTCTCTCCAGTCTGGCAGGCCATGAATGGAGCTCAGACTTTGGTAAAGCCTCACAGTGGACACTGACCAGTTGGGCAGTGAGGATGGGACAGAAAACTGGACAGCTGCAGACAGTCTTGGGCTTGAATCCTAGTCTTTTCACCTGCTGTCTGCAACACCTGTGACATGGAGCCATCCAATGGAATGAAAATGGCATATCCCCAGACTACCTTATGGCTAGGAAGATGGCTATCAGAGAGAGAGAGAGAGAGAGACAGACAGACAGACAGACAGACAGAGAGACAGAGACAGAGACAGAGAGAGACAGAGAGAGAGAGACAGAGACAGAGAGAGAGAGACAGAGAGAGAGACAGACAGAGACAGAGAGAGAGAGAGGAGAGAATAATATGGAGAGATTGGAAGCTTGTGCACTGTTGGTAGTACACGGGAACATCAGCCATTCCTCAAACAAAGGGAGAATTACCATATCCAGTAATTCCATATCTGGATATGTGCTGAAAAGAATTAGGAGCGGGGTCTCCAAGAGGAATTTATACAACCATATTCGTAGTGTTTTCACATTTCTATTAGCCAATAGGCAGAAAGCAGGCTACCATACAGAGAGTAATGGATAAGTTAAATGGGACATATCTGTACAGAGAAATACTATTCAGGCTTAAAAAGGAAGAAAATGGGCCAGGCGGTGGTGGCACACGCCTTTAATCCCAGCACTTGAGAGGCAGAGCAGGAGGATCTCTGTGAGTTTGAGGCCAGCCTGGTCTACAAAATCAGTTTCACAGAGAAACTCTGTTTCAAAAAAAAAAAGGAAAAAAGACGATGCAGTCACATGCTCTAACATGGATGAGCCTTGAGGACATCACACTAAGTGAAACTAAGTGAAATAAGCCAAATACAAAAGGATAAAAACTGTATGATCTACTTCCACAGGGTTAGAGAACCAGAAAGCAGACTGTCAGGAACTGAGAGGGTGAGAAAGTGGAGACAAGAGTTTCAGTTTTGCAAGCTGAGAAAGTTCTGGAGATGAGTGGGAATGGGGCTTGCACAACAATATGAGTGCTCAATGCTACTGAACTGTGCGCTGAAATGATTAAAGTGAGAAGCTGGTGATTGTCTTGAATGCTGATCTTCCTGCTTCTGCCTGCCAAGCGTTGGGGTTGTCTGGGCCACCGTGCCCAATCTACACAGTGCTGAGGAT
>LZPO01117162.1:46464-71182 GCA_001675575.1 Neotoma lepida
TTGAGACAGGGTTTCTCTGTGTAGCCCTGGCTGTCCTGGAACTCTCTCTGTAGACCAGGTTGGCTCAGACTCAGAGATCCACCTGCCTCTGTCTCCTGAGTGCAGGGATTAAAGGCGTGAGCCACCACCACCAGCTGGCTTTTTCTTGATGACTGTCTGTTGTGTTAGCTTCTGAGATGGCATGAGCATGAGGCATATTCACCTGAGATGAGCCATGAAAGACAGCCCAAAGAGATGACTCATCCAAGTCTGGCTTGATGAGCCAGTGGGTTTATCGGGCTTATTAACAGGCACATGGATGAGAAATTAGGGCTCACAGGAGCATGGGTGAGAGATATTTACAAGATCATGGGTGACCCCACAGGTGATACAAAACAGCTGTATCACCAAAAAGTCTTACCCTGGCATGGAAGACAATTTCTCCATGGTTGCATAGATGGCATCTCTCCTCTGTCAACCTTCCACACAGTATGTACCAGCATCTCCAGCGACTACGACTCGGGCAGTCACGAACAAATGGGGAGAGGGCAGGAGGGAATGTCNGGAATCTCAGATGAAAATCTAATGANCCTCCTGCCCCAGCTCTTTCTCTCTCCTCGTCCCCTCCAGACAGGCTGTTATGTACCCTGCTTGGAACTCACTGTGCACATCATGTAGCCAAGGATGACCTTGAACTTCTGATCCTTACCTGCTAGTCTTTTACACCTGGGTGTGAATTATTCCCCCTACTCCACTGTAGAGTTGTTGGGATCATAGGTGTGTGTTAATATGTCCAATTTATGCCATGCTGGGGATCTAACCCAAAGCATCATGTATGCTNTCTTACTCAAGTCCTTGTTTATTTCAAAATTAGAAGTATTGGCTTTTTTCTTTTATTGCTAGGAGCTGTTTACATCTCGGGGATTAGCTTTTCATCTGGATACAGTTGCATCCAATGTACCATTTCTGGCTCTCTCTCTCTTTCTCTCCTCTCTCTCTCTCTCTGGCTCTCNCTCTGTCTCTCTCTCTCTGTCTCTCTCTGTCTCTGTCTCTGTCTCTGTCTCTGTCTCTCTCTCTCTCTCTCTCACTCTCACTCTGTTTTTGAAACAGGGTTTCTCTGTGTAGCCCTGGTTGTCCTAGAACTCACTCTGTAGACCAGGCTGGCCTCTGCCTCCCAAGAGCTGGGATGAAAGGTGGGCACCACCACCTACTGGCTTCTTTTTCTTCAAAAAGAAAAATATATTAGGTATACTTCAAGGGCAGAAAGCCCGGCAGGAACAAAGAGTACTTCCTGAGACTCCTGTCCCCACACCCCTGGGTACATGACTATTAAAAAAGACCTTATTTCTGTATTTTTCATTGGTAGGGGGTGTATGCTTGCCACAGTGGGCATATAGAGGTCAGAGGGCAACTTGCAGAAGTCCATTCTCTCCTTCTACCCTGTAGGTTCTGGGGATCAAACTGAAGTTGCCAGGCTTGGCAGCAAGTGCCTTTATTGGCTGAGCCATCTCGTCAGTCCGTCCTGCACAAATTGTATTTTTAGGTCGTCAAATGACTCTTCATTGGTGACTTTAAAATGTTTAATCTTAGGTACAAAAGCTGTCCTCACTTTCAGATGACAGGGTTGTGCCTTGGGTTTTCTTCTGTTATTTTACATTCAAAATTTCATCTGTTTGGAATTCATCCTTGAGTGTGGNAGGAGGAAGAGGCTNCTGTGTTTCTTTCCAGATGGTTCTCTTTTTGTTTCTAAATGGAGAAGCTGATTAATAAGCTATTTTTCATAAGCACCTTTCCTCGTAGAAATTTGCATCTGTTTCAGAAATTGCTGCCCTTTTTCCTGGAGTCTTTGTCTNGTTATCCTCATCCTGAGCTTTGTTTTGTGATTGCTTTTATTATATTGTATATATGTTGTCTGTGCACCATGTCTGTGCCTGTGCCTGAGGAGGCCAGAAGAGGGCGTCAGATCCCCTAGAGCTGCAGTTGCAGAGGGTTGTGAACGACCAGGTGGGTGCTGGGAATTGAATCCGTATGGAAGAGCAGCCAGTGTTTTTAACCATTTAGCCATCTCTCTAGCCCTATTTTTTTTTTGAGACAGGGTCTAACTATATAGCTTTGGCTGACCTGGATCTCATGATATAGACCAGAATGGCTTCAAACTCACAGTGGCCACAGCCTCCTGAGTGCTGGGATTAAAGGCATGCACCACACCTAACATGTTTCTACTTTTTCTCTGCTAAGGTTTATAATATTTAAGATATATATTTTCCTGAGTTTTTTCAGGCTAGTTTGGCCTATTTATTTTTCACCTAAGGGTTAAAATCTAGTATTTAATTACACATGTGGTGGTATTTTAATTGGACTTGCTATAATAAAAATTCAAGTATAACATACACACATGAAAAGAGTAATTTTCAATGAGTTATCACACAGNGAACACACCCTGGTAACTATTCACCACATCTGGAGATAGAATATGACCTGTGGGAAGATGTCCCCTTTCAGCCCAGGTCACTGATGTAGTTTGACTATGAAACGTCCCCCACAGTCTGGGCTTGACCTCCAGCAGGTGGCGCTCTTTGGGGTGGCTCTGGAAGCCTGAGGAGGTGGGGTGTAGTTGCAGGAAGTAAGTCCCAGGGCTCCTGGCTTTGGAGATTATGCCTGGCTCCCAGTTCCCTCATCACTCTTGGCTTCTTGTCCACCATGAGATGAACAACCTCATCCTCCACACGTTCCTATCACCACGATGCTTGGCCTCATCAGGGGCCCAAATCAACGAGTGCTCTGAAACCATGAGCCTAAGCCATTGAGTTGTTTTCCTCTGGGATTTCTCACAGCAGTGCAGGAGACACAGAGACACGATTCCACTGTCCTGACCGGTAATCATCAGTCTCATTTTTTTTAATGCCATAATTGGTTTTGCTCTACTTTTTAAAAGTACATTGGGGCTGGAGAGATAGCTCAGTTGGTTAAGTGCTTGATTTACAGGCACATGGGTGTGAGTTTGAGCCCCAGAATACATTTTTGTCGTTGTTTTTAAAAGCTGGGCATGGTGTTGCACACTTGTAATCCCAGTGCTGAGGAAGCTGAGACAGGCAGATTCCTGGGGCTCATTGGCTGGCCAGCCTAGTCTATTTGCTAAATTACAGGCCAGTAAAAAAAGAATAGGGGGGCTGGAGAGATGGCTCAGTGGTTAAGAGCACTGACTGCTCTTCCAGAGGTCCTGAGTTCAATTCCCAGCAACCACATGGTGGCTCACAACCATCTATAGTGGGATCTGATGCCCTCTTCTGGTGTGCAGATATACATGTAGACAGAACACTCATATATAAAATATAAATAAATTTAAATAGATGAGTGGCACCTGAGGAATGACTCTGAAGGTGGTTTCTCTGGCCTTTATATAGCATGTATAGATAATATATTATATAATATTTATGATATAATAAATGCATATATTTAAAGTTTTGTTTGTTATTATTGCATATGGTGTGTGTGTGTGTGTGTGTGTGTGTGTGTGTGTGTGTGTGTGTATGAATATGGGTGTACATAGGCCATGGTTTGCATGCAGGAGGTCAGCTGACAACTTCTGGGAGTCAGGTCTCTGCTTCTGCCATAGGTTCTGGGACTGAGCTCAGGCTGTCAGGCTAAGCCAGATGGTCCTTTACTTTTGTATAGATATATTCATCTGGCCTCTTTTCTCATTGTATTTGTGATTATCTTGGGTGTTCTAGCTTTACATTCCTATTATCTATAATGGGAATAATTTTATTTCCTATTTAATTCTTATGTTTTTATTTTACTTGTGTGACTGCATTGGCCTGACTGTGCTAGAGAGTACATTTGTATTGTTCCTGTTTTTAGTGAAAATTCTTCTAATGATTCTAAATTAAACCATATTCTAGCCTTTGTCTGAGACGGATACATTTCATCTTGTTAAGGGAATACCCATCAGGACTGGAGAGAGGGCTCACTGGTTAAGAATGTATACCTCTCTTGCAGAGATTTGGATTTGGTTCTCAGCATCCACATTGGGCAATTCATAAGTGCCTGTAACTCTAGCTGCNGGGGATCTGATGCCTTCTGGCCTCCTTAGGCACTGAACTCACCTATACAAACCCACACTCTCACACACATACACATAACTTAAAATAATAAAAATAAAAATCTAAAAAAGACTGTAATTACCCATCAATCCCCACTTTAATGAGNGCGCCTCTCAGTTAAGGATGTTGGATTTTGTAANGTGCNTTCTCAGCACCTACAAATACACTAAGTAAGGCCTGTTACTGTGTTACATTATGAGGTTTCTTACTCTTGAACCATCCTTGCACTCCTGGGATAAATTCCTTTCTGTCCTTTAGTGTCCTGCACCACCCAGTTAGAGAGTCTCGTTTGANCGAGTCAATAACCACTGTGGACTGCTGTGTAGACACATGCAGAGGTGGTAACTACTCCTACACCTTCTGCCCTGAGTCAAGCGTTGTCTGGTTTGATTTCCTCTAGGAATCCANCTCCAAGTCCTTCCTGGGGTAATAAATGGATGGGAGGAACAGGAATTGTCCATCACGTTGGNAACATCTGCCTGACTCTCAACTCACTTATTTCTAGCTCAGCCTCTTGTTTTTCTTAATTGGCTCCACAAAACAAACCACAACATATTAAAACCCAGGAAGTACAGAGCCCAAGGGCCTCCATCCTGTACTCTGTTCTGTTTATGCTTTGGAGGATGTCCCNACAGGCTTGGAGTCTCTGGTCTATTCTCAACTTGGGAATCATTGCTATAATTGTCTCAAGAAGAATAAAATGTGGAAAAAAATGGTTAAAGGATCTGAATCATAAACAAAGGAAATCCTCTGGGGTCTCAGTCACATCTCAGGATGTGGCTTTTACTCAGCAGGACACCCGAAAGGTTAAGGTAACAGTGAGGGGCTGGAGGAATGGGCCCGGAGGTTAAGAATACAAACTGCTCCCACAGAGGACCTGAGTTAGGTTCCCAGCACTAGTCGTGGGAAGTCTGCAACCACCTGTAACTCCCCTCCAGGGGACCCCTCTTCTAGACTCTTGAGGCACCTAGACTCACACATACACATACATAAACACACACACATACACATAATTTTTTAAAATTTAAATCTTTAAAAAAGACAGTGTTTTACTATGGTATGATAGCATGTGNCTGTAATCCCATCACATGACAGAAGCAGTGGCTGAGAGTTTGAAAATAGTTTGGCTACATGGCAAGACCCTGTCCCAAGAACAAAACAAACAAAGAGGCCAATGTTTTCTGGGCTGGTTGAGCTGAGATCACTGCTTTGCCCCTGNTTGGGACACATTAGTTTCCCCTCCCTCCATTTCTTCATCAGAATGAGAAGGTTCTAAGTTCCTCCCCCGGGCTTTGTAGTGGAATGCAGTGAGTTGGAGTTCGTGCTTGGAAAATTCCCCTAGTACGCGGAGGGCTGCCAGCAGATGTGGGGATAGCATACCCAATAGGGCCTGGGCCAGATTTGCCTATGCCTTCTGTGGCATCTGACTTTGCCTGGCCCTGACCCCTGTGCAGATATGTGCAGAGTGTGCCGAGACAGGTGATGAGCCATCTCTCGGGGTCAGGGGCTTTCACCATGAAGCCAAAGAAAAGTACTTAANAAGTTTACTTTCAGGCCTGGAGAGAGGACTCCATGGTTAAGAGCACATTCNGCTCTTCCGGAGGTCCGAGGTTCGGTTCCTAGCACTCACGTTTGGTAACTTACAGCAGCTTGTAACTCCAACTCCAGGGCTCTGACGCCCTCTTTTGGTCTCTGCAGGCACCCACACCCATACATTCACACAAATAAAAAATAAAAATAAATCTTAAGGGCTAAGGAGATGGCTCAACGTTTAAAGAGTTCTTGTTGCTCTTCCAGAGGACCTGAGTTCAGTTCCCAGCACCCACATGGTAGCTCACATCTGTCTGTAACTCTAGTTCCAGGGGATCTGGTGCCCCTTTCTAGTCTCCTTAGGCACCAGGAATGCAGGTGATATATATATATATATGCATGCATGCAGGGCACTCACACACACGCAATAAAAATAGATAAATCTTTAAAACATAAATAAAAAATAAGCTTACTGTTTCCTTTTGTGACTTCAGGCTGCAGAAATAAAGGAATGGGATTGAAGATCATTCCAGAAAATGAATCTATGTGAATCTCTGAGCACATAGAAACCTCTCAGCTCTAAGCAGACCTCTCTGTGGTCCTTAGTTCCGGGGACAGCAGCCATGTAAGGGGTTCAGTTGCTTTTGCACACAGCATCCATGAAGTGGGCCTCTTGGTAGTGCTGCTACTCATGGACCGTGTGACATTTGCATCTGAGGGGGGTGCCNTGGCACACTAGCTGAGGAAATACTTTTTAGAAAAAAAAATTTTTAGATTTACTTATTTTATTATTTTACACATATGGCTGCTATGCCTGTATGTATGTAAGTGCACCACGGGCCTGCTGGGTGCCCATGAAGGTCAAAAGAGGGCATCAGGGTTTCAAGCCAGCGTGTGGGCACTGGGAATCCAACCTGGGTCCTTGAAAGAGCAACAAANGTCCTTAACTGCTGAGTCAACTCTCCAGCCGGAGGGGATATTTTTTACATGGTTAGTGAGCTTGAAGGGAGAGGCACTGGGCCAGGTCAGGCTGGGCAGCACCCACGTAGGGCCACCTTCAATTTTCTGAACAATGCTGGACTATGCTCCAAAAGCTGTTCTGCCAGACGAGGGGAAGCACCAGCCAGGGTGAAGCTTTCACCAGCTTGCAGTTTCCAATGAGCTCTTGTTTATTTTTAAATTCGGAAGTATAGCTTACTTAAAATAAAGCCNATAGAACTTACGAATTCAATTTGTTAGCGTGGTACTGTAACATAGGACCGCGACCTCGATAGCTTATTATAGCAACACAGCTGTGCTCTCTCACAGGTCTGGAGGCAAGAGATTCACAGTCAAAGTGTTGATAGAGCCCTGTTCTTTCTGCAGACTGGAGAGGGGGGGGCGCTGCTCCCTGCCCCAGCTTCCCGTGGTTGCCACAGCTCCTGCTACTCTTCTCCTGTGTGTTTGTCTCTGCAGTCTGCACCTCCACAAGCTTGTGGTCTTCTCTGTGTCCCCAGTCCCTCTCCTCATGAGAGCTGGGGGTGAAGTTCAGGTGGTATAGTACTTGCCTACCAAGCATGAAGCCCTGGGTTCCATGCCTTGCACTGCGTAAAAGCTGGGCAGGGTGGTGCATGCCTATAATCCCAGCCCTTGGGAAGTGGATGCAGGAGAATCAGGAGGCCAGCCTGGGTTACTTGAAATCCTGTCACCCAATAAAACAAAACACCATGGTGTGAGAACACAGTTATTGGATTAGGGTCTACCCCGGCACAGTTTGACCTTACCCTAATTCAGAAAATCACATCTAAAAAGGCCCTGCAAGGGTGTGTGCTGAGGGTCCTAGAGGCTGTAAGTTTGGAGGAAGGGGTCACTGCCTATCCAGTAATGGCAACATGCAAATTACGTAACCAGGCAAGAGATGGAATGTTCCCAATTCTCCACAATGTTCTCTCAGGCCCCTTCTGGTCAGCTCCAACCAGCACTGCCCATCCTGGGTAACTACAGTTGGTATCTATGACTATAGATAAGCTTAAAAAAAAAACCCTATTCTTACATTCTAATAAATGCAATTACAAAGCATGTGGTCATTTACAACTGGCTTCTTTTCCTCAAAATAATGTTTCTGAGCTAATCCATGTTATTGCTTGAATTAGAAGTTTGTTCCTTTTGATGGCTATGTAGTATTCCATGGTATCATTACACCACCATCTGCATGTCTAGTCTTCTAGGGGTAGATATATTTTTTATTTGGGGAACTGTATTATAATAGTCACATGACTTCTTGCTGTGACAGAACCTGACCAAAGCAGCTTCAGGAAAGAAAGGTTTATTGTGACTCACAGTTTGAGGATATAGTCCGTCATGATGGTAGTCCTGGCAGCCTGAGCGTGAGGTGACTGGTCCCATCACATCCAGTCAGGACACACAGAGAGATGGATGCTGCTACTCAAATCACTGCCCCTTTTTATTTAGTTTATTTATTTAGGGGATAGTGCCACCCGCACATAGAGTGGGTCTTCTCATCCAGCTAGCCTAATCTAGAAAAGCCCGTACCTTTTGTCCTGAGATATGTCCTGAGATTCATTTCCATGGTGATTCTAAATCCCATGAAGCTGACAAGATAAACCAGCATGGACGTGTCATCTATAAAACAAACATAGCATCAAATGCATGTTTTTGTTCACTCTTTTCAACTTTACTTTTAGTGTTTTGTGTATGTATGTGTTCAGGGGTCCATGTGCGTGTGAAGGTGAGGGTGCATATGCATATGTGTGCATGCACCTATAGAGGCCATAAGGTCAAAGCCAGGTATCTTTCCTCTTGTTCTTCCACTGTGTGTGTGCATGTGTGCATGCATGTGTACACTTGTAGGTGTGCATGGATGCATGCACACATGCATGTTCATGTGCAGCCCAGGAGATGTACTGTGTGTGTGTGTGTGTGTGTGTGTGTGTGTGTGTGGTGTGTGCAGGTGCACATGCTTGTGTGTGCTCATGAGGCCAGAGGTTAAGGTTGGGTGTCTTTCTCTACTGGTTTTCACCTTATTTTTTTTTTTTTGAGAACGAGGCTCTCACTGAACCAGGAGCTCACTGACTTGCTACTGAGCTCTCTGGGCTCCTCCTGCCTCTGCTTTGCAGCCCTGGGATCCAGGTGCATGCCACCACACCAGCTTTTTACAAGAGAGATGGGGTCCAGATTCAGGTCATCATGCTTGCATGGTAGGTACTCTATTGCCTGAATCACCTCTCTAGTCCCTTCAGGTTTTTTTNGGGGGGGTTGTTTTGTTTTTTGTTGTGGTAGTAGGTTCTTTTTCTGTTGTTTGTTGGTTTTGAAGAAAAGCTCTCACTGTGTGGTTTTGAAGAAAAGCTCTCACTGTGTAGCCCTGGCTGCCTAGAACTCTGGATGTAGACCAGGCTGGCCTTGAACTCCCAGAGAGTCACCTGGCTCTGCCTCCAGAGTGCTGGGATTAAAGATGTGATCCCAGCCAGGCAGAGCTCAGTGGAGATGGTGGTTCTAAGAGCTGGTGTCACTGCCATCCCTGAGGAAACTTTCCTGCTTCCCTGTCCCCATTTCCCTACTGTCCCCTGAGACACAATTTCCCTTGATGCTGTCTTCTACTTATTCATTTATCATCCTGCTTCCCATTGGCCTGCATGCATCTTTCTGGAATGGCAGCTTACTGGTCCCTGGCAAACATTAGGTGCTTCGTAAGTGTTGACTGCAAGGGCAATATCCAGTGTAGACTTCTCAGGACCTCTCCTGGGATCTGGGGCCCCCTGAGACAGACCTTTAGTAAATTTCATTTAGTTCTCATGTCTGGTGTCACCTTGATGCTCAATGTCATGTAATTACTTAGACCATTTTATCTAAACATGGGTCATGTGCCATGGCCAGTTTAGATAGTCTTCCATGGTTCCTGGATCTTGTAGTAAAAAACATTGAATTTATCTGGGCAGGATGGTGCATACCTATAATTTCAATATTTGTAGGGTGAGGCAGGAGGACCACAAGTTCTAGGTCAATCTGGGCTAATAGTGAAATCCTGTCTCAAAAACCCTCAAACCAGCTGTCAAGATAGCTCAGCCCGTAAACGTGCTCCGTATGCAAGCCTGACACCTGACTCCATCCCTGGAATCCACAGTGGAAAGAAAGAATCAACTCTTGAAAGTTGTCTTCTGAAACTCTTGAAAGTTGTCTTCTGACTTCTCCACATGCCTACACTTGCTCGTACTTACACATCACAGAGAGACACACACATAATAAATAAAAAGTTAAATAAACAAACCACCAGCCAAAACCAGCAACCCACACACACTGAATTCCCTTTCTGGGTATTTTTTACCCTGCCCTTTCTAGGATGTTGTATCTCAGTGTTAACGATGTTGACATCTGGGGCTAGAATTGTCTTGTATTTCTAGATTATCAGTACATCCTTCACTNATAGAACTTACGAATTCAATTTGTTAGCGTGGTACTGTAACATAGGACCGCGACCTCGATAGCTTATTATAGCAACACAGCTGTGCTCTCTCACAGGTCTGGAGGCAAGAGATTCACAGTCAAAGTGTTGATAGAGCCCTGTTCTTTCTGCAGACTGGAGAGGGGGGGGCGCTGCTCCCTGCCCCAGCTTCCCGTGGTTGCCACAGCTCCTGCTACTCTTCTCCTGTGTGTTTGTCTCTGCAGTCTGCACCTCCACAAGCTTGTGGTCTTCTCTGTGTCCCCAGTCCCTCTCCTCATGAGAGCTGGGGGTGAAGTTCAGGTGGTATAGTACTTGCCTACCAAGCATGAAGCCCTGGGTTCCATGCCTTGCACTGCGTAAAAGCTGGGCAGGGTGGTGCATGCCTATAATCCCAGCCCTTGGGAAGTGGATGCAGGAGAATCAGGAGGCCAGCCTGGGTTACTTGAAATCCTGTCACCCAATAAAACAAAACACCATGGTGTGAGAACACAGTTATTGGATTAGGGTCTACCCCGGCACAGTTTGACCTTACCCTAATTCAGAAAATCACATCTAAAAAGGCCCTGCAAGGGTGTGTGCTGAGGGTCCTAGAGGCTGTAAGTTTGGAGGAAGGGGTCACTGCCTATCCAGTAATGGCAACATGCAAATTACGTAACCAGGCAAGAGATGGAATGTTCCCAATTCTCCACAATGTTCTCTCAGGCCCCTTCTGGTCAGCTCCAACCAGCACTGCCCATCCTGGGTAACTACAGTTGGTATCTATGACTATAGATAAGCTTAAAAAAAAAACCCTATTCTTACATTCTAATAAATGCAATTACAAAGCATGTGGTCATTTACAACTGGCTTCTTTTCCTCAAAATAATGTTTCTGAGCTAATCCATGTTATTGCTTGAATTAGAAGTTTGTTCCTTTTGATGGCTATGTAGTATTCCATGGTATCATTACACCACCATCTGCATGTCTAGTCTTCTAGGGGTAGATATATTTTTTATTTGGGGAACTGTATTATAATAGTCACATGACTTCTTGCTGTGACAGAACCTGACCAAAGCAGCTTCAGGAAAGAAAGGTTTATTGTGACTCACAGTTTGAGGATATAGTCCGTCATGATGGTAGTCCTGGCAGCCTGAGCGTGAGGTGACTGGTCCCATCACATCCAGTCAGGACACACAGAGAGATGGATGCTGCTACTCAAATCACTGCCCCTTTTTATTTAGTTTATTTATTTAGGGGATAGTGCCACCCGCACATAGAGTGGGTCTTCTCATCCAGCTAGCCTAATCTAGAAAAGCCCGTACCTTTTGTCCTGAGATATGTCCTGAGATTCATTTCCATGGTGATTCTAAATCCCATGAAGCTGACAAGATAAACCAGCATGGACGTGTCATCTATAAAACAAACATAGCATCAAATGCATGTTTTTGTTCACTCTTTTCAACTTTACTTTTAGTGTTTTGTGTATGTATGTGTTCAGGGGTCCATGTGCGTGTGAAGGTGAGGGTGCATATGCATATGTGTGCATGCACCTATAGAGGCCATAAGGTCAAAGCCAGGTATCTTTCCTCTTGTTCTTCCACTGTGTGTGTGCATGTGTGCATGCATGTGTACACTTGTAGGTGTGCATGGATGCATGCACACATGCATGTTCATGTGCAGCCCAGGAGATGTACTGTGTGTGTGTGTGTGTGTGTGTGTGTGTGTGTGTGGTGTGTGCAGGTGCACATGCTTGTGTGTGCTCATGAGGCCAGAGGTTAAGGTTGGGTGTCTTTCTCTACTGGTTTTCACCTTATTTTTTTTTTTTTGAGAACGAGGCTCTCACTGAACCAGGAGCTCACTGACTTGCTACTGAGCTCTCTGGGCTCCTCCTGCCTCTGCTTTGCAGCCCTGGGATCCAGGTGCATGCCACCACACCAGCTTTTTACAAGAGAGATGGGGTCCAGATTCAGGTCATCATGCTTGCATGGTAGGTACTCTATTGCCTGAATCACCTCTCTAGTCCCTTCAGGTTTTTTTNGGGGGGGTTGTTTTGTTTTTTGTTGTGGTAGTAGGTTCTTTTTCTGTTGTTTGTTGGTTTTGAAGAAAAGCTCTCACTGTGTGGTTTTGAAGAAAAGCTCTCACTGTGTAGCCCTGGCTGCCTAGAACTCTGGATGTAGACCAGGCTGGCCTTGAACTCCCAGAGAGTCACCTGGCTCTGCCTCCAGAGTGCTGGGATTAAAGATGTGATCCCAGCCAGGCAGAGCTCAGTGGAGATGGTGGTTCTAAGAGCTGGTGTCACTGCCATCCCTGAGGAAACTTTCCTGCTTCCCTGTCCCCATTTCCCTACTGTCCCCTGAGACACAATTTCCCTTGATGCTGTCTTCTACTTATTCATTTATCATCCTGCTTCCCATTGGCCTGCATGCATCTTTCTGGAATGGCAGCTTACTGGTCCCTGGCAAACATTAGGTGCTTCGTAAGTGTTGACTGCAAGGGCAATATCCAGTGTAGACTTCTCAGGACCTCTCCTGGGATCTGGGGCCCCCTGAGACAGACCTTTAGTAAATTTCATTTAGTTCTCATGTCTGGTGTCACCTTGATGCTCAATGTCATGTAATTACTTAGACCATTTTATCTAAACATGGGTCATGTGCCATGGCCAGTTTAGATAGTCTTCCATGGTTCCTGGATCTTGTAGTAAAAAACATTGAATTTATCTGGGCAGGATGGTGCATACCTATAATTTCAATATTTGTAGGGTGAGGCAGGAGGACCACAAGTTCTAGGTCAATCTGGGCTAATAGTGAAATCCTGTCTCAAAAACCCTCAAACCAGCTGTCAAGATAGCTCAGCCCGTAAACGTGCTCCGTATGCAAGCCTGACACCTGACTCCATCCCTGGAATCCACAGTGGAAAGAAAGAATCAACTCTTGAAAGTTGTCTTCTGAAACTCTTGAAAGTTGTCTTCTGACTTCTCCACATGCCTACACTTGCTCGTACTTACACATCACAGAGAGACACACACATAATAAATAAAAAGTTAAATAAACAAACCACCAGCCAAAACCAGCAACCCACACACACTGAATTCCCTTTCTGGGTATTTTTCACCCTGCCCTTTCTAGGATGTTGTATCTCAGTGTTAACGATGTTGACATCTGGGGCTAGAATTGTCATGTATTTCTAGATTATCAGTACATCCTTCACTTCTGCCCATTGGCTTCCAGCCACACCCATCCTTCAGTCAGGGCCACCAATAATATCTCCAACCATTTTGCCCAGTGTCTTGAGGGGGATTGGGAACTGACGCTCTTTGGAAAAGACTCAGCCAGTGCTGGTGTATTTTAACCCCATAACTCCTTTTGATCCCTGGACACCAGGGTTCACCTGATGAGAATCACTCCAGGGGTCGGTGAGATGGCTCAGCAGGTAAAGGTGCTTNCTACCAAGCCTGAAGACCTGAGTTCAATCCCAGGATCCACCTATGGAAGAAGAGAATTGATTTCCAAAGGTTGTCCTCTGACCTCCACACATGCACTGTGTCGCACACACTCCACTTCCACACAAATAATAAAAGAATGCAATAAAAAATTAAGTGCAGCACAGTAGCACATGCCATTAATACCCAGCACTTGGGAGACAAAGGCAGGCAGATCTCTGTGATCTCCATGCCAGCCTGATTTACAATAGAGAGTTCTAGGCCAGCAAGGGGGCTATACAGTGAGACTCTGTTTAAAAATAAAATCACTCCAGTGGCTGTGAATTTTCTAATTAAAGTCAGTGTCAGTATAGAACCCAGGCAAATTTGAGAAGCAGCTGCATGGGAAGAAACCTCATGGGCCTGAGTCCTATCTGATTTCAGAGGAAGGCCAGATGTAGGTTGAAAGAACAGTATTTCATTCATATTAGACATGTTGGCAAAGCTATGATCTGCTGCTGCCTTGGCTTGCCTCGTGGGAAAGGACTCATAGGAAAACAAGATGAGTTAGAAGAGGACACCCAGCAACTCTCACTGAGTGAGGACAGCTAGTATGGACTGCCTTCTGAAGTCATGGCAAGGGCCAGAACTGTAGTTAGCTCTGGACGCNGGCGGGCGGGTAGAAGTGGAGAGCAGAGCCCAGAAGATGGCTTCATGGGTCAGTGCTTGCCATTCGGTCTTACAGACTGAGTTTGATCCCTGGAACCCACCTAACGGTGGAAGGGGAGAACCAATTCCATGGAGCCGTCCTTTGAACTCCATACTCCCACTGTTGGCATGCATGTGCATATTCACTGGGACATGCACGTGCACACACA
This sequence comes from Neotoma lepida, assembly GCA_001675575.1. Classification (NCBI taxonomy): domain Eukaryota; kingdom Metazoa; phylum Chordata; class Mammalia; order Rodentia; family Cricetidae; genus Neotoma; species Neotoma lepida. The sequence continues at coordinate 60,790 of LZPO01117162.1, forward strand.
CACACACACACACACACACACACACACACACACACACACACACAGAGTAGTAGTGTTAAATGAAAACTACAGAAGTGGCAGGGCAGAGGGACTGCACTATGGTCTTCAAGCAGTAGAACATGGGACATGTACTACAGATCACATTTTTCTTTTCTTTCCTTTTTTTTTTGTTTTTTGTTTTTGTTTTTTGAGACAGGGTTTCTCTGTGTAGCCCTGGCTGTCCTGGAACTCTCTCTGTAGAACAAAGCTGTCCTCAAACTCAGAGATCTGCCAGCCTCTGCCTCCTAAGTACTGGGATTTAAAGACATGCGCCACCACTGCCCGGTTTAGATTTGTTTTTTAAGATAGTGTCTCATTATGTAGCCCACCAAGAATCAAGCAGCGTTCAGACCACAAGTTCAGAGAGTTTCCTAAAGCACTGTGAGCCATGGACTTATGTGTGTATGCACGCACGTACACGTCTTATGTGCACATGCTTGTGGAATCCTGAGGTCAAAGCTGGATGCCCTCCTCAATTGTGCTCCATCTTAGTGTTTTGGAGACAGGGTCTCTCACTGAATCTGGAGCTCACTAGACTACCTGGCCAGCAAGCCTCAGGTCCTTTCTGTCTCCATCTCTCTAGCAGTAGGACTACAGGCACACACCCTGTGGGGGGTCTCAAATACCAGGGCTGGACCAGAAGGAAGTCCAGATCAATATGACTCAGTAGCTGGTNTTGGTTTAACTTCTAGAGTCCGACACCAGGCAGCTTAGTTAGGCGTATATAAGCACAGCACAATTTTGGAAGAAAGTTTCCTGGTGATAATTAACTCAATCTGCATGTACAACAAAGCTTAAGTCATTAAAACTCTTTTCAGAATCACGTGACCTCTCCCACAAAGACGAGCTCTGTTGACTGAGAAATGGGGAGATTGACTGAGATAAACACAAGAGTCTGGGGGAGCCGGGTGTGGCCTGGCCCTACAGGTAGCACCTAGGCTGCTGCAAAGTACATGTGGCATCTCCCATAAGGATGGCTACTGTTGACTCACAAATGATGCTCAAGATAAAGGTCTAGGAAGGAAGAAGTCTGAGATAAACAAACATACTAGTCAGGGCATTCAGATGTAGCCTGGCCTTACAGATAGCACAGGTCACCAGGCTAATACATCCATTCCCAGCTTTCTGGGTGGAAAACGGGTATATAATTCCTCCACCGAGGAGACAGTCCTGATTTCCCTAGTGNTTATCTTTATGCACAAGGACCTAGTGCCCACNATGACACTCTACCCCACACCTGGCTTTAAATTTTTTAAAATTTATTTTTATGTGTATGAGTGTTTGCCTGCATAGATATGTGTGCACTGCCTGCTTGCCGGTGCCCTCAGAGGCTAGAATAGAGCCCTGAATCCCCTGGAACTAGAGTTAAGGACAGTTGTGAGCCATCTTGTAGGTACTGGGAACTGAACCTGGGCCCTCTGCAAGAACAGCAAGTGCTCTTAACCATGGAGCAATCTCTACATCTCTTCGTTAATTATTTTTTGAGGCAAAGTTTCATGTAACCTAGGCTGGCCTGAAACTATGTAGCCCAGGATGACCCTGAAACTGTGTAGCCCAGGATGACCCTGAACTGATTTTTCTGCCTCNGCTTCCCAAGTGCTGGGATTATAGGCAAGTACTACTGTGCTCAGTTTATGAAGTACTGAGGATGGAACCCATGACCTCCTGCATTCCTGCATGGTAGGTAAGCACTCTATCAACTAAGCCACATTCCCAGCCCCAACTGACTTTTTAAAAAACATTTAAAACTATGCATTTCCTACTGAATCAGACCTCTAACACNGATAGCCCTGTAGTAAAATAGCAATACCCAGTGCCCAGGTTGAGGGATCTAAATACCATTTATCACTAACAGGGTCCTTGGGGAAGTATCTGNTTTCAAGTCTGAGGCACACATTGTTCCAGAGCCTGGAAGGTCCTGTAATGGCAGAGATCGAGGAAACTATGAAGGGTTCTGGAGTCACACCTGTAGGGCAGGAAGCTACACAGATGAGTTCTCATTAGCTTAATGATAAAACAACTTGAACATCAAAGAGAATAATAGATAGCCACTTTGGAAAATAGCTTGGCTGTTTCTTATAGTTCAGTCTCCAAATACTTGAAGCTGGCTAACATATAAAGGAAACATTTTGTCAGGAGTGGTGGCACGTGCCTGGAATCTACCATGGAGAGGTTGAGGTGGAAGGATCAGGAGACTGAGGCCAACCTGGGTTGGCTAGCAAGACTGTTTAAGACAAACAAACAATCCAACTGACCAAAAACAAACAAGAAGTGGGGGAAGGGAAAAGAGGGAAAGAAAAAAAAGGAAGAAAAGAATGAACTGCTTTATTTAGCTCATAGATTTTGAGGCTCAAGGGTACAGCATCAGCAATGGCTGAGTTCTGGTGAGAGCCTCTCNGNTGGAGGGAAGGATGAAGATGCAGGACAGGGTACCAGAAAGGGAGAAGGGGCTGGCCTTGCTCTCTTATAACCACTTTTTCTCCCAGAAGCAAACTGGGATCCCATGAGAATTACACAAATTCCTCCCCACCCGCACCCACCCCTCTTTGAGACTAGTCGAGGATGGCTTCCACTTCACTATGTAGCCCAGGCTGGCCTCAAACTCCCGACAATTTTTGCCTCAGCTCCCTGAGTGTTGTGATTGCAGGTGCCTGCTACCATGCCTGGTCAGGTGCCACATCTTAAAGATTTTACTATCTCCCAGTATTGAGAGCTGGGGATGCACACAGAGCCAAGCTTCCAAGTGCATCCTTGGGGGACAAACTGAAGCCATGTCTGGATTATAACAATCTATGTACATTGTGAATTGCAGCTTTGTTCATAATTGCAAAACCCTGGAAGCAATTCTAACATCCATTAGTGACAAGTGGAGAAACAGATTGTGGCACAATGGGCCATTGCTCAGACATGAAAGGAACACACTGCCACCACCCGCACCAGCATGGTGAATCCTCAAAGCACCTGCTAAGTGAAGAGGACAGTGAGGATAATGGACTCTATGATTCCACTATAGAAAACTCTGGAAAAAGTCTGACTCTAAAGATAGAAGCCAGATCAGTGGGAAGAGAACTGGCTGCAAAGAAGCCCAAGGGAAATTTATTCTACATTTTCTTTTAAAAATATTTGTTTTAGGGGTTGGAGAGGTGGCTCAGAGGTTAAGAGCACGGACTGTTCTTCCAGAGGTCCTGAGTTCAATTCCCAGCAACCACATGGTGGCTCACAACCATCTGTAATGAGATCTGGCACCCTCTTCTGTATATATAATAAATAAATCTTTAAAAAAAAACAAGAAAATGAATAAAGAAAAAAAGCAAATTATTGGAATTAGGACATAAATTTATAAAAAATATTTATTTTAATTTATGTGTACAGTGTGTGTCTGTCTGCCATGTGAGTGCAGGTGCCCTTGGAGGCCAGAAGAGGGTAATGATGGAGTTATAAGGAGTTGTAAAAGGCCCAGCATGGGTGCTAGGAACCAAACTCGGGTCTTCTGCAAGAGCAGAGGTGCTCCTAACCACAGAGCCATCTCTCCAGCCCATGAACTAGTGTACATTTTCAAACTTGTCCACTTGGAGGGTAAGTTTTACTTCACATCAACCTTAAAAATAGCTTCAGTAAGTTGAAATAAGCAGTTAATCAGAGTGCAGCCACCATCATGAAGACAAAGGAACTACTCAGACCAGGAGGTTCATGAGCCATGACTACTTCAGAAGAAACAGTCAGAGGATGGAGAGATGGCTCAGGGGTTTAGAACACTTGCTGCTCTTGCAGAAGATCTTGTTTTGGTTCCAGAACCCATATCAGAAGTCTTACAATCACCTGTAAGATTGAACTCCAGTTCCAGGACATCTGATGCCCTCTGGCCTCAAGAGCACCTGTCTGGACATATATGATACATACATTAGGCACATGCACATATATACTTCAAGCAAACTAAATAAATAAATAAAATTTTAAAAAATTATGTGTATGACATTTTGCCTACATATATGTCTATGCATCACATGTGTGAGGTGCCAGAGGAGAATACCAGCTCCTCAGGAACTGGAGTTAACAGATTACTGTGAACTGTCATGTGGGTGCTGGGAATTAAACTCAGGTCCTTTGGAAGAGCAGCCAGAGATCTTAACCACTGAGCCATCTCTCTAGCCTCCAAGGACTTTCATCTTACCATGAAGGACTGATTACCCCCTTAGCTAACCCTAATCATGTTCAGAAGACCTGATCTGTCTTAATATAATGCCATCATATTAGTTGGGTTGGACTTCAACATATAAATTTTGGAGTGATATAACTTTTTAAAAAAATAGTAGATTTGTGTGTGTGTATATGTGTGTTTATGTGTGTGAATATATGCCATGTGTGTGCAGGTGCCCATGGAGGCCAGAAGAGGGCATCCGATCCCCTGGAATTATAGTCTGTAGTGAGCTGCCCGATATGGATTCTGGGAACTGAACCTTGGTCCTCTGGAAGCACAGGGAGTACTCTTAACCCTGAGTCATCTCTCCAGCCCTTACATTTTACTTATTTTTTGCACATCTATGTGTGTGGGCACACACGTGCCATGTGCCATGGCACACACAGTTCTTTCCTTCACTATGTGGAAGATTGAACTCTGGAGATGGAACTCAAGTTGTCAGGCTTGGTGGCATGATGAGCCATCTCATTGGCCGAGAAGTGACTCAAGCATTCAGTTCTTAAGATGCTATGGGTGAATGAACCTTGGGAGCATGATGCTAAGGGAAAGAAGCCAGGGGGAGGGACCACCACGTGCTACGCAGTTCCGTCTGTATGAAATGGCTCATCAAGCCAAACCACAGAGATAGACTATTGGTAGTTGCCAGAATCTGGACAGGAGACAGAATAAGAAGCAAGTATTAATGAGTGATTTATTGGGGGAGGAGGCTGACGTCTTTCCTATGTGTGGCCAGCAGTTGGTTCTGGGTAAAATTCATGCCCTGGAATTGAAATTGGATTTCCTTGGTAGAGAAGGAGTAATGGGTGAAATATTACTCAGAAATATCGATTTTGGGGTCAGGAATGTAACTCAGTGATAGAGAGCTTGCCTAGTATGCTTGAAGCCTGAGCACCACATAAAACAGGTGTGGTGAGATGTGGCTGTGATTCTAACCCTTGCNGGTGGAGGCCAAGGGCCCGAGGAGTTACTTCAAGTTTAGCCTTGGCTGTATCTACCAAGTCTGAGGCTAACCTGGACTATGTGAGGCCTTGTCAAAGAAAAAAGAGAGAGAGAGGGAGGCAGGGAGAGAGAGAGAGAGAGAGAGAGAGAGAGAGAGAGAGAGAGAGAGAGAGAGAGAGAGAGAGAGAGAAAGAGAAAGTAATATAACAACACATTTGAAAATTAAAAAAGAAAAACAGAAATAAACAAAAGCAGATACAGGAACTGTATATGAGTCCTGCCTAATCCACTACCCCAGGGCCCGTGTCTATATATTTCATACCCCTGTCCCTTAGTTAGGGTTTCATGTAGCTAGCTTTAAACTCACTTTGAAGCCAAGGAAACTCCTNATCCTCCAAATCCTCCTGCCTGTACCTTCCAAGTGTGTCACCACACCCAGCTGTCTCCCTTTATCTCCGTCTTAGGCTCAGTCCCATTACCTTCCACCTCCTCCCTCTTTAGAACATCTGTTGAGCCAGCCCTGAGCCCCGAGCTCACTGCCGGAGCCTCCTACATTCTTAAGGGGCCATGGCTTGGTTCCCAGAAGGAAAGTGGGCTGGGAGGCCCGGATATGGCCTTGGGCCAGTTCCCTCCCTGTCTAGGTCTCCATTTCTCATCTCTAGGATGTGGGCTTGTAAGGAATGCCTCTGAAGTCTTTTGGGATTTGTCCTACTTAAATAAAAGTGGCCAGGCTGGGCAGGTGACCCAATACTGTCCCCTAATACTTTTAGGTCCTGCCTGGCCTCTTTAGGGGAGAAGAATGTTGCAGGTAGGTGTAATAGATGGGTTGCAAACATGGCCCCAATTGTTTGCCCACACCCATGCAGGGCCTCACAGTGCAGCTCTACTCCTTTCATCAGAAAGACATTGTTCTGAGTCCAGCACTTAGGGGCCCTTGACTCNCTTGCCTCCTNTCTTGGGATTCTGCCTCTGCTGTGAGAATTAGCCTAGGCTATCCCTGATGGATGTGATCCCAGTGAAGCCAATTTAGATCAGCTCTGCAAACTCCCCAGCATGAGCAGGGCTACCCAGGGCTACTTTACACCAGCTAAACTCAGATGGGATCNGCTGAATCAGCTTGAACCAGCAGAGTCCAACCTGGGCCAGCTGAGGCCAGTTTAGGTCAGAGAGCTGAGCCTGGATCAGTAGAGCACAGTGTACAACAGCCGANTCCAGGGCAGATCAGTGGAGATTAGCTTGGATCAGCCAAGCCCAGGCAAGAGCAGTCAAACTCAGTATGCATCAACCAAGCCCATGCTTGGTCAGTAAAGGTCAACCCAGACCAACTCATCCTCACCTACAGTTTGTGAAAAACAAACTCTTTCAGTCTCTATTGTAAGGTGATTGTCCCAGAGCCGATAGAGGCTTCCTGGGAACTCTCAGGGCTTCGTAGGTCCTGACAGTTTCCTTGTATGTCTTCTGTGCTTCGGAATGGGCTCCAGAGCTCAACTGCCATGANTCCCAACTCAGATTCCAACTTCCAACGCCCCCTCCCTGAGGAGGAGGTGCTAGTCCTCAGGCAGGGAAAGACCTTTGGAAGGCGGGGGACAGTGAGAGGATCCTGACTTGGGTGGACAGCTCAAAATAGGAGTTCCTTAAAAAGAAAAAAAANTTGAGTCCAAATTGTAGGCTATGATGTAATACAATTGATAGAGCGCTTTTGTTCCGCGCTCTCGCTTTGGTCCCTGGTAATTCANAAAAGGGTAGTTGTGGCACCTCCGATAATCCCGGCACAGGAGGCTGAAGCAGGAGGAACAGAANTTCAAGGTCATCTTTGAGGCTACATATTGAATTTGAAGCTAGTCTGGGATACATACATAAGAGCATGTCTCAAAACAAAAAATCCGAGTTCTATCTGCAGAATTAAAGAATAAAATAATGTGGTATTATATAAGCAACATGGGGCCTCCACCTGTCCCTCCTGCCCACCTTCTGCTTTCCACATATAGGAATTTAAACAAACAAACAAAAAACAGAATAGTTAATAGCCAGGCATGGTGGCNCACACCTTTAATCCCAGCACTGGAGAGGCAGAGGCAGGTGGATTTCTATGAGTTCGACACCAACCTGGTCTACACGGTGAGTTCCAGGCTAGCCAGGGCTGCACCATGAGACCTTGTCTCAAAGCAAAAACAAAAGCAAAAACNAGCTATCAAGGGCTGGGGATGTAGTCCATTGGAAAAGGCAAGAACTGCCCCACTTACCTCTAGCATGCTCTCAACCCTACGTTCAAACTCCAATACCACAAAAACAAACGCGACCAACTATATCTAATCACTCCCAAGTCTCACAAGCAAGTCCTTGCTTCCTTCCATGGAAGATTTAGCTCATTCACCCTCTTTCCTTCCGCGACACCTGCCCCCTCTCTGACCCTGCCCTCCACCTAGGACCCTGGAGTCATGATTTAGTGAGACAGATTTGCNTTTCATGTGTTTCTGTGACTTTGAAACTGCTTTTCATCGTGGAACTATGCTGACCACTCCACCCTCTTTTATTTTTTTGTCCTTCCCCTCCACAAGTTTCCCAATAATGCNNGGAGCCCCAGGGGTGGGGTGGGGTGGACTTCCTGGGAAAGGCTAAACTCTTCAGCCACCTCCATCCTTCCGTCCTCACCCTGAGACCGGGACAGAGAGGTAGAGATAGAGAAATGCAGGCAGGCCCTGCCCTCCTGGGATCTGAGGAAGTCACAGTCAGTCTTGAGGAAGCAAAGATGGCAGGTCAGGGTTGGGTCTCATTGCCAAGGAGGGCTCCAAGCAGGACTTTCTTCTGCTACTGTATCAANACTTTCTGTTGCTGTGAGCAAACACCGTGACCAAGGCAGCTTATAGAAGGAAGAGTTTATTTGAGCTTGTGGTTCCAGAGAGTCCATGGTGGTGGAGTGGAGGCGGCAGGTGGGGGGGCTGGAACAGCAAGCTGGGAGCTCACATCTTGAACCCCAAGCAGGAAGCCTAGAGAGTGCACTCCAAATGGTGAATCTTTAAACTCTTAAAGCCGACCTCCAGGTGACACACCTCCTCCAACAAAGCCACACCTAACCCTCCCCAAACAATACTGCCAACTGGGACCAGGTATCCAAATAGCTGAGACTATCGGGGACATCTCATTCAGACCACCACAGCCAGTAGACTGATTTCCCCTGTGCCCATACCCCAGATCCAAAGCCTGTCCTCAGATACCATCATCCTGGCAGCTTCCTTGGGGTCTCTCTCCTGCTTTCCCATTTCAATGGGGCTCAGGCTGGGGCCACAGACTCGATACATGTGTGACATGAGATTGGCCGTGCCTCTCTTTCCTACTTGGCTTCTCCGCTGGGAACACACAAACAGAGACGTATGGTGGGGTTCAATGCTAGAGTCCTTTCTAAATGAAGAAGCTGCAACAGGAGCTGGGGACATGGCTTAGCAGGTAAGAGCTTTTGCTGTGCAGACATGAGAACCTGAGTTTTAATTCCTGGTACCCAGNCAAAAACAAACAAACAAACAAANAAATAAATAATATAACAGGCTTAGCTATACATTCACTTGTAATCCCAGTACTGTGGAGGAGGTGGATGGGGGAACAGCTGGGGTGTCCAGCTGCCAGCCTAGCTCCAGGTTCAGTGAGAGACCCTGTCTCAAAGAAATCAGGTGGAGTGTGACTGAGTAGGACACCTGACATCCTCCTCTGACCTCTGTATATGCATGTGGGCATGCACCTACACACACGTGTGTGTCCATCACATACACACACAAAGAGGGTGCAACAACATTTCTTCAGTTTGGACAAGGTGAAGAACCCCTTTGTTGTGTGTGCCTGTGTGAGGAAGTCTGGACTGTAGGATCCTTCCCCCAATTCCTGTGTATGGGAGAGTTCAGGGATAAGTAGTGACGGTGGGCAGCCCAGGCTCTGTGGCTGGCATGAAGAGCCCTGATGGTCTAAAGGACAGTGGGACATATTACTCAAAGTTACAGAAGGACTCAAGAGAGATGGAAGCTTCCATCCACACCAAAACCTGTCCACTGAGGATTTTAGCATNTTTCATTATCATCAAAGACTGGATCAATTCAAATGCTTCTTTATTGGTAGGTAGACACACAATGATTTGTCTACACAAGGGACTATTACTGAGCAAGGAAAAAGAGGAGAAACTATTAACATGCTCATGAACATGACAGCACCCTAAATTCAGCATGTCAAGTGAAAGAAGCAAAATGCAAAATCTTTACTCCAAGATTGCATTTATGTGACATTCAGGAGAAAAAAACCTGCTGGACAGGAAACAGATGNGCTGCTATAGTGCTGTTGTGGGAAGAGGCNTTCACTACAGAGCAACAGAGGTGGTGCATTTCTTGGGTGAAGGAAGTGTTCTATAAATGGATTATTGTAGTGGTTACATACCTCTGTGAATTAGTCAAAATTCTCAGTTATACACTGAAAAAACTATATATGTGTAGGTATATTTATTTATACATATATGTATGTAAGACTCCCACAACATGCAAATGACAATGAAAACATATAGTTGGGCCTGGGGATGTAGCTCAATTGATAGAGTACTTGTCTAGCATGCATGAAGCCCTGGGTTTGAGCTCGNCACTATAAAAATGTGTGGTGACACACGCCTGTAAGTCCAGCTCTCAGGAGGTAGAGACCAGAGGATCATGAGTTCAAGGTCAGAAGAGGGGAGGGAGCAGGGCTGAAGTCCAGTGTCTTAACCCGGGGTAAATCTGAACAATGTGCTTTATTGTATGTGGCCCTGCCTGCTTCAGAGGCTCTGAGGAGGAGGGCTAGCATGTCTGCTTTGCTGTTTTGTTTTAGACAGGGCCTTACTATGTAGCCCATGCTTACCCGAAACTTGTTATGTTGCCCAGGCTAGCCTTAGCCAAAAGTTCCTTGGGCAGCCCAGACTGGCCTTGGTCTTCCTGCTTCCTAGCTTCTTCTTTGCTGGGGCTCGACCTCAGGGCCTCCAGTATACTCAGCACACTCTTTACACTAAGCTGCACCCCCAGCCCAAGGTCCAGCAATTTGGTACATTCTGTAGGTATGTCACAGATGTGTGGATGGAGAGGGTCTCCCCTGTCATACCTGCTTGGAGACACCCTCCTGGCCCCTCGAGTTGTGGCCGTTTCTCCTGACCTAAGGAGATGCAGGGAGGGGAAGTCACAAAGGGGTGGAATAGAGCCCCGTGAGAAACGGAGT
>LZPO01117162.1:71362-83071 GCA_001675575.1 Neotoma lepida
TTTTGAGACAGGGTTTTTCTGTGTAGCCCTGGCTGTCTTGGAATTCGCTTTGTAGACCAGGCTGGCTTTGGACTCAGAGATCCACCTGTCTCTGCCTCTGCTGGGATTAAAGATGTGTGCCACCACACCCAGTCTTTCAATCTTTTGTTTGCTTTTTAGAGACAGAGTCTTGCTGTGTAGCCCCATTGGCCTCTTCCTCCTCCTGTTTCAGCCTCTAGAGAGCTGTGACTTCTCTGCCGTGTCCCCCAGCTGCCTATGGTGTTTACTTATTGGCATAAGTATGCCCATGCAATATTTGATACCTACAATATTACACACCAAATACTCCACCAGAAAAAGTGTTCATTTATCTGGAATTCAAATTAAACTGGCCCATCAGTTTTTATCTGGCAAGGGACACAGATAGGTGACAGAAAGGAACTAAGTGGCGGTGGATGCAGCGTAAGACATCTTCCACTCCTCAGCCTCCCCTAAAGCATGTATCACTTGGAATTGACCTGGCGCCTCACCTCCTCCAGGCAGCCTCCTGGCTTGTGAGCTCCACTGCTCCTTTAGTCCCAGCTCAGGGCTGCCAACCCGTGTCTCTACTTGGAGACTCACTCCTTGGCCCCCGGCAGCTGCTGAGGTGCCCTGGGGTCATTTCTGGTGTGTGAAGACAGGGCTGGATGTCTCCGTAGTGGCAGCGCGGACAGCGTGCATGGTGGGTCTTCCTTTCCNGGCTGGTGGCTGAGTGGCAGCGTTGCTCTTACATAATCGGTCTCTCTCCTCCTTCTTTTTCCAGAGCTAGACTTCACACTGAGCAGCTGCAGTCGGAGAAACCAGAGAAAGCGCCACCCAGCCCCAGATTCCAAGAGGCCTGCTGGGGACTCCCTTCTCTTCCTCCTCCTCCTTCGGAGACCCCAAAGCCACTGTCTCACACCAGTTCCTGAGCTGCAATGGGACTGGCAGCCACCGCCCCCTGGCTGTCCTCCGCCCTGCCAAGCAGATAGGGCGGTAGCAGGGTACCTGCCCCCTCTCAGCCTGGGCCAGCCCTTCCTGACTTGGTGGCCACCTTTGCTGACCCGAGGCCATGTAGGTCCTAGCTCAGGCCTCTGGACACACTGCTGGGGACAGTTGCCTCTGCTCTCAGGGGGCACCCAGTGCACCATCATGCTCTGGGGACTCGCCTGGTTATACTGTGAGTACTGGGGGGAGGGGGGCTCTACCTGGGGTATCCTGTCCTGGGAGGCCTTGGTNGGTGGGTGGCTCTACTGTAACCATAGCAACCAGGGCAGTTCTTGTTGGTAAGAAGTTGAGATGCTTCCCAGAGGGTTGCAGGCAGCTTCGGGGATGGGGATCCATGGCCACCCTCTGTTGTGCCTGCCTCTGACCTCAGGCTCAGATGTACAAGCTGAGTGGGCGCAGCCAATGCAGGATGGGGCAGGCGCTGGGGTGGGTGGCAGCTTCTCACCTCTGTATTTTCATTGGCTCTGGGGTGCAGGGTGGGGACAGAGGTTGTAGAGAGAGGATTTCCAACCTCCTGGGTGTGGCTAGTGGGGGGTAGGGTAGGCACAACACATGGGACCAGGAGTGGCCTGGAGAAGGAAGCCAGCCAGCCCCCTCTACCTCCTCCCTCCATGTCAGGTCAAAATTAAAAAGCAGAAAGAAAATAACGTTCCTGATAAAAAGAAAAAATAAGTTGAAATGAAGACAGAAATCAGGAAAGGACCTGGTGGGATGTCTATGCCTGCTGGGTGGGAAGCCAGGTGGAGACCCTCATAGACTCCAAGACTCAATGGCAGCCACAGGGCTATTGGAGAGTCATTGTCATGACAAGGACCTTACCTGTTTTGCACCTCTCATCCCCACTGTGACTTGAAGTTATTTGCACCAAATAAATGAGGGCAGGGGCTGGAACCCACAGGTCCTCAGAGAAGAGCTGGGCATATTCTGTCCCCGGTGCATGGCTACTTCAAAGGGTGGGGACATTCAAAATGGGTGGAGGACAGTCAGACCCAGTGTTCTGGAAGCTTCCACATCTTAATGGAACATGGGTAGCAGCATGGGCGAGGGTCTTCTCGAGAACTCAAAGGACAGGTGGTAGTCACACTGATAGGTGTAGGGTGATGGGGAGAGCGCTACAAGCAGAGCCGTGTATGTGTGGTGGGGCTGGGTGGGGCTTGGCAGGTTCCCGAGGTCTTGAACACCAGGCAGAGTACCCAGGGATTAGAGAACTGGGGGCCAGTTCTCAAGGTGAAGTGATGTCACTTTAAGATTCAGTTTTATTATTTGTAATTATGTGTCAATGTGTGGGTATCTACATAGGAGTGTTAGTGCCCTTGGAGGCCAGAGGTATTAGATTTCCCTGGAGCTGGAGTTATGGCCACCTGACATGGTGCTGGGAATTGAACCCGGGTCCTCTATAAGCGCAGGCAGTGCTCTGAATCACCGAGCCATCTCTCTAGCCCCAAGTGATTACATTTATTTACTGTGTTGGTATGTGTGCATTGTGTGTGTACCATGGCGTGTGTGTGTGTGTGTGTGTGTGTGTGTGTGTGTGTGTGTGTGTGTGTGTATTGTATCATGGCATGTGTGTGGAAGTCAGAGGAAGGAGAGTCCCTTCTCTCCTCCCACCATGTGGTCCTGGGGATTGAACTCAGCTCCTTAGGCTTGATGGCAAGTGCCTTTATTGGCTGAGCCATCTCACTAGGCCCACCTGAGGGGACGTGAGGCTGGAAAGGATTGATAGCAGGAGGGGAGCTTCAGATGGCATCTCTCAGGACTTGGCAAGGCCTGGCTGTGGGGAGAGGTTGGCAGGGCAGGGGCCACCTTGCAGGGGGTCTGGGGATCCTGGGGGATGGTAGGCTACCTTAATATGTCACCATGAATCTGTGACTCAGATCTGTCAATGTATTTTCTCCTAGTTCTGGGGACTGGAGGTCAGAAATTGGAGTCACTGGTCACCATAGCTTGTGAAGGATCTAGGTGAGGGTCTTCCTGCCTCTTCCAGATTCTGGTGGCTCCCTAAGTTCCTTGGCATGTGGCAGCANTGCCAATTTGCACACCACCCCCATCTGCAAGGCCTTTTCCTCTGCACAAGTTTCTTTCTGGAACACCAGCCAGAGAGCTAGGCTCTCCCTAAGCCCAGGATGACCTCACATCAAGAGCCTTTGTTTTAATTACACCTGCAAAGAGCCCATTTCCAAATAAGTCATTCTGAGAGTCCAGGTGAATAGAAATTTGGGGGGCATGNTATTCAACCCATTATACAGGCTCACANTGGTCAGTGGAGATGGAGGTGACAAGCCTCATTTATCCCTACAGAATTGGCTACTTTGTTGGGGGGCACAGGTCCCCTCTTCCCCCACCAGTGTCTGGGCCAGGGAGAGCCTTTCGCTGATGGTTCCTCGTTTGTGCGTCCGTCTCCTGGTTCTTACCTCTGGAGGGAGGAGGTAACAGGAAAGTCTCCAGACCAGAGTCAGTGTCTCCTGGGATGCAAAGCATGAGGGTGACAGCTAGTCTTGAGCTTTCAGCTATGCTGTCCCTGCCTGGTCCCCAATTTCTTCTGGTAGCGGCAGCAGAGCATACACTTAACAGTTAGAAACGGTGGCCTGGCTGCAAGTGTGTTTAATNTAGGGGAAGGCGGGTCACCTATGGACAGGCTTTTCGGGTGCTGTGGTTATTCTAAGATCATGTCTTAGTTTGCCTTTTTTTTTTAATTTAAATTTTAAATTTTCAAGACATTTTTAGTTTTCATGTTTCTCTGTGTAGCTCTGGCTATCTTGGAACTCACTCTGTAGACCAGGCTGGTCTCAAACTCAGAGATCTGCCTGCCTCTACCTCCCGAGTGCTGGGATTAAAGGCCTGTGCTACCACTACCCAGCTTTAGTTTGCCTTCCATTGCTGTGACAAAACACCCTGACCAAAAGCGACTTGGTGAGGAGAGGGTTTATTTCATCTTACAGCTGAAGTTCATTATGAAGGGAAGTCAGGGCAGGAGCTGATGCAGAGGGGTGCTGCTTACTGGCTTGCTTTCCATGTTCAGCCTGCTTTCTTATACACCCCAGAACCACCCATCTAGGGGTACACTTCCCCCAGTGGATTGACCCACCCACATCAATCATTAACCAAAACAATGCCATAGACTTGCCTCCAGGCAGCCTGGTGGAGGCATTTCCTCAGTTTAGGCTTCTCTTCCCAGGTAACTCAAGCTCGTGTCAACTTGACAAAAAAACCAACCAGGACAGATCTGGCTCCTATCTTGAGGACACATTTGGTAAAGCCAGAGACNCTGCAAAAGAACATAGTCGTTGGGGTGGGACTTGGTGGAGTGACAGCCGGTAGTTGCTGATGGGAAAGAAGACCCAGTTTGGATAGAAACAAACACCNTCCACCCCAAGATGGAGATTCTCTTTTTTAAATGTGCAATCCTGTGGACCAGATGTAGCTATTGTGACACCAGTTTGCAAGTGTCACTTGGGCCAGGGTTCCCAGTGGCAGTTGTCTCCACCAGGAGTGTGCTGCAAAGGTACCTTTTCTATCTGTTAGAGCAGAAATGTGGGCGGAGCTGGGCCACCTGCACCTCAGCCAATCCCNGGGGGATTCAGAGGGCTGATCTCATTTCCATACCCAGAGGCTACCTCTCCCTTCAGGCATGCAGCTCAGTCCCCAAGGTCCTGCTGTGGTTACAGCTTTAGTCCCTCCATGCTCCCAAGACTCTATGACCTGGCCAGGTGATGAGTGACCCAAGCTAGTGGTACTGGTGGAGACAACCAGGGTGGGGCCGATCAGGAGCCCAAGAATGGGTTTGCGAGGCTTGGTGATGTAGGGACCAAAAGCAAGCAAGCCCATGTCAAAAGGCCCAGGGCTGTGCTTATTTATTTAAATTTCTTTTATAATTTATTTATTTTGTGCAGGAGGGGGTTTGTGGGTCACGACACTCGTGTGGAAGTCTAAGGGCAGTTTGCAGGAGTTAGTTCTCTCCTCCCATGTGGTTCCTGGGGATTGAACTCAGATCATCAGGCTCCGTAGCAAGCCCCTTTACCCACTGAGGCATCTTGTCG
The DNA here is from genome assembly GCA_001675575.1 of Neotoma lepida. NCBI lineage: Eukaryota > Metazoa > Chordata > Mammalia > Rodentia > Cricetidae > Neotoma > Neotoma lepida. The sequence continues at coordinate 76,405 of LZPO01117162.1, forward strand.
GCCTAATACTGGGTGTGTTTATTTGTTCCTTCAGCCCAGTACTGTGTTAGGTGCATGGGAAAGATTGATTCTAGCAAACTTGCCTCCTGTAAGAAAGTGGTTGTCAGAGTTCTGCAGATGGGGAGGGCAGTAGCTGTGGCTCGTGTGGAGTGCAGGGCCGGAGCCGACCGGAGCATCAAGGTAAACAGTGCTCCTAGGACTTGGGCTAGAAAATAGGAGCAAGCAGGGTGGGCTGGGAGGAAGGGGAGGGAAGCTAAGAGGAAGCGTGGCCCAGGCCAGTGGAGACACAAAGACAAAACCTTCAAGATAGCAGGAAGTGGGTGGGGAGAAACCCAGTTAGCGAGGACAATTTATGACAGACTGGGAAGGGGACTCAGCCTGCCTGGCTGTCTTGACAAAAAGGAAAGGAAAGAAAAGAAAACGCAAAGGACAACTATTGGTTTTGACAACAACAACAAAAATAGTAATTATCTGGGCGTGGTGACACACACCTTTAATCCCAGCACCCAGGAAGGAGAGGCAGGTGGATCTCTGTTTGAGTTCAAGCCAGTTTGGTCTTCATAGAAAGTTCCAGGCTAGCCAGAGCTGCATAGTGAGACTATGTCTGGAGAACATTAGAAAATGTCCTAGAACATAAGGATGCGTGTTATAATCTCCCAGTCTCCCACAGAAATTTGGCATATTTATTTGCGTTTCATTTTCCAAAGCACAGGAAATGAATGAACAAAACCAAAGTTGTCCTAAGCATCACTGATATTGTTGGCTCACGCTCCCTTAAGAGGGTCGTTAAGCGTATCTCAAGTATTGCCCATAACATATATATCACCATGAGCAGTCTCCCCCATAAATAAATAAATGTTAAAAAGGAATAATGATGCTGCAAAAGTCTTTGTCCATAAATCTGTCCTGTTTTCTTTCTGGTTTATGAGTTTACTAGGTCAAAGTCAGAGTGGGTCAAAGGTTGTAGAGTCTAAATCTATTTTATTATTAAATGTGCCAAGTGTCTTTCCAGGCTGAGAACTCTTTTGGCAGCATCAGGATTATTAAAAGGAAATTATCTAATAAAAACCTTTCCGTTCCCTTGTCATGGGGTAATCCCTGGTTGGCTTTGTGTGGCTCTGTTTCTCTGGTTACAGATTGCATCCAATTGTTTTCATTTGAATTTATTTCTCTTAATAGTGAGGTTAGCCTTTTGGGTATCGCTTTCTCTTTCCTGTTTCTCTCATCCAGGTGGCCCCTACTTATATTTATCGTAAGTTCTCGCAAATATTTTTTTCTGTTCANGTGTACGCTCCCTGGAGTTGTTTTTGAGGCTACAGTGACACCTAGTGGTAATTCCTGGTACTGTTTCAAAAGACTGTCCATTATTCATTGTTGGGACAGCCAGTGTGTGAGGTCTGTTTAACATCCCAGAGCCATAGATTGGAAGGAGCTATAGACCTGCTGGCACATCTAATGGAGAAGAATACCAAGGTTGTATAGACCATAGAAGAAAGTCTCTGGGTCACAAAAGCCATTATAAGATCTGTAACTAGAATTTGTATCCAAAACTCTGAATAGAAAGTCAAGCAACAGCTTTGAAACTCTGTCACTCCAGTCAAGGAAGGGACTGAGGGTGTCCTGGAACTGGGACATTGTACACTCCATAAAGCAGGAACTAGGGGAGATTGGAGACCAGACTTTGGGTGTCTCCCTGGGAACTCTGCTGACCAGGGGTAGGATGTACTTGCTATTCCAGGGCTCTGTACACCTGCCAGCCTTTCCCATCAATACCTGTCACCCTTGTGCCTTTCCCATCAGTACCTGTCACCCTTGTGCCTTTCCCATCAGTACCTGTCACCCTTGACATCGGATGATAGTTGACATAGCTATGCACACCAGGGGGAATGCAGACACAGTGCCTAGTACTCATAGGCTCTTGTTGGGTGTGGTCCACAGGTCTTGGGATCCTACTTGGCATGGCTTTGGGGAATGAGAATTTGGAGATGTGGACTCTGACCCAAGATAAGGAGTGTGATCTTACCGGCTACCTTCGNGTCAAGCTGCAGTACAAGAACCGGCTTCAGTACATGGTAACCAGAAGAACACCAAATAGATCCCTATTCCCAAGTCCCAAGGCTCGCCTGGAGCAGCGTTCACTCCCCACCCCAGATATGTCAGCCCTAGGTTATGGTAACACCCTCCACCTTTGTCTACCACATAACCAATGTTTGCAAGTGTATCACCTCCCATCATCTNCCCCCGCCCCCGTCACTGACCTTTGAGTCTATTTCCATATGGCTTTTATCCTATAACTCAGAAAAGGTCTCCAGGGACTTATTGGGGGAATCTTAGGTACTTACTAGTAGAGGAGACAAAGACATTCAAGTCAGAAAGTGTGGTTCCTTTTGGAGACTGGAGATGTCAGATGGTGTTGCAGGCTTTCTGCGTAACTAGGTTTTTGTTTGCTTGTTCATTTTTCTCTTTCTTTTTTTAAGACTTAATGTATCCTAGGCCAGCCTTGAACTTGCTACATGTAGAGCATGGCCTTGAACTTCTAATCCTCCTGCTTCTACTTTCTGAGGGCTAGGATCACAGATGGATGCCACCGTGCCTCATTCATGCAGTGATGAGGCCTTATTCGAATCCAGGGCCTTGTCTATGCTAAGCAAGCACTCCACCATCTCTAGCCTTTGTTTTGCTTNTTTGATCCAGGGTCTTATTATGTTGGAAAGGTTGGCTTTGAACTTGAGATCTTCCCAAGTTTATAAGCACAGACCCAGCTCTTTAGGACTGTCTTTGAACTATCTCTGTTGAGATGTCATTCATATACCATACGACCCACTAACTGAAAATGTACACACGGGCTGGTGAGATGGCTCAGTGAGTGAAAACACCTGCTACACAAGACTGATAACCTGAGTTCAATTCCCAGAACCCACATAAAGGTGGAGGGAGAGAGCCGACTTCATATCAGTGCCGAGGTATGTGCATGCCTGCACACACACACGCGTGCACACACACACACACACACATGCACACACACATTATTAATAACAACAATAAATAATAAGGTGTCAGACTCATTGGTGTTTAGTGTGTTCACAGAGCTGTGCAAAGGATATTTTTGTAAGCATCCAAGGAACCATATTCCTCACCCCCAAAGTGGCATATCTTCCTGAAAGTCCTGGGTCCGTACCGTGGGCCTGAAACTTCAGCCCTTACAGAACTGTGTATCTGATTTCATCCTTCCTTTGTCTCGGGGGAAAGAGAACTGGTTTCTTGATAGAGGACCTATCTGCTGTCACAGAGGCTGGGTCCCTCTCTTGGGGGTCCTTTCTAAGCCGTTTCTGCCTCTGATCTCATGCTTTGTTCCTTTCCAGAAACATTACTTCCCCATCAACTACAAGATCGCTGTGCCTTATGAGGGGGTACTCAGAGTCGCCAACATCACGAGGCTGGTGAGGATCCCTTCCGGGATGGGGAGTCTCCGCCTTCCGTGATGCCCTCAGAAGCATGTGGGTCCTTGGCAGGTTGTCCTACTGACTAGTGNCCTTTCCCTAGCCACTCAAATAAGCCTGGGACTGACCTAGGCCCAAGGTTGTCTGCTGGCCACGGCCCATGCAGTGGCAAGTCCGTGGGGGTGTGGCCACAGCCCAAAGGCCTAGCTTGCATTTCAGTGACCTNTCCTGTCCCTACAGCAGAAGGCCCGTGTGAGTGAGCGGGAGCTGCGGTATCTGTGGGTCTTGGTGAGTCTCAATGCCACGGAGTCTGTGTTGGACGTGCTGCTCCAGGGCCACCCATCTTGGAAGTATCTGCAGGAGGTGCAGACATTGCTGGAGAATGTTCAGCAGAGCCTCATGGTGAGCTGTGTGCATGCATGTGTGGGTCTGACAGATGCAGGCAAAGGGCTGCAAAGGGAAAAGTTCTGCCATGTGCTGAGGATACGGGAGACCTGAGGGATGGGGTACAGGCTAAGTAACAAGGAAGGAGGAGGTGCCAAGATGTACCACAAGCAAATGAGCTGGGATGGGGGCCAGAGGAACTTGGGACCTTGTTTCAGGCTCACATGAGCGCTCCTTTCTTTCTTTTTTTTTTTTTAACTTGAAATGTTTTGATTTTATTATGATCATTTTTATTTTATAACCCATTGAGTCCAATTAGAACTGTTTACTAATGATGCTGGCTTGACTTTGTACAGCCTTGTGCAGGCAACTAGAGCTACAGTGAGTTCATGGGTGCATGGGGCACGTCATGGCCATAAGACAGCATCTAGTTATTTGTTTAGAGACAGAACCTCACTGTGAAGCCCTGCCTGGCCTGAAACTTGCTATGTAGATCAGGCTTTGCCTCTCATACCCTGAGTCTTGGGCAAGCCAGGGAATCCTCAACTTCACTTCTGCATCTGAAGAATGAAGCTCCTCTAGAGAGAGGGGAAGGAAGAGAGGCAGGGTGACAGGAATTTTCAGGTTTGAAACTATTTTGTGCAATATGGTAATCGTAGATTGATCCATGACATGATGTTTTTTTTTTATCAAAAACCCATGGAACATGGAGGGTGAACCCTAGTGACTATGACTTAGTTTAGAAAAAAATNGAAGAGAANAGAGATGGTGCGGCATGACTGTAAGCCAGTNCTCTAGAGGCTGAAGAAAGATGTTTGAGGCCAATCGGGGCTGCATAGTGAGATCCTGTCTTGAAAACAAACCCCCTGATAACCAACCAGAAGAACTCCCAAGTTGTAAAGTGACAGGCATAATCACATGTCCCAACCTCCTTAGGCCCCTAGTGTGCACCTGCTGGGGCACACACGTGCAGCCCTGCTCAGGCAGCTGCCTGGCCTCTGTAGTCCTGAGCCAGACCATCTGACACCAGCTGTGAAAGGCTCAGGGACGGGTGACTGTTTTCATAGCTGTCTATAACCACTTCTGGATGGTTCTCCCAGTTCCTGCCAAGAAAGTCATAGGAATGCCCTTTTGTGCTCGTGGGCAATGTGGGCGCCCTTAGCAAACTGATCTGGCTCGAGGAAGAGACTTTTCTGCCTTTGTTTACTCCTAGACCAGACTCCCGGAAGCTCCTGGGAATGAGGCTGGGGAGGAGAATGTGAGGGCCCCAGTCCTCCTAACCTGGTCCTGGGCTCTCTGCAGGGAAGCACTGAACACGAGATGGATTTATTATTCAGATGTGCCTGGGTCTGGCCCCTTTCCCTTCTCCTCCCCCTGCTGGAAGCTGAGCTCCCTCTACCACTGAGCTCTACCCCAGCTCTGCAGCTAGCCTTCAACCCTCCTTCCTTCTAGCACTGTTCATAGTCTGTGTCCTAGCTTTGAAGACGATTTCACCGACCTTCTTTGCTCACGGTAGAGTTCAGATCGGATCCCGAGACGTGAACTCTGGCTCTATTTCCAACCATATAACCTGGGATTGTATGTTATCACTTATAAGGAAAGGTTTGAAGCCTAAATCTTATCCAGCCCTAAAATGTGGATGTGATGACCTCTTCTCTTTCCTCATCTACTGTCTGGATTCATTCTGGGTTCTGCATTATTCTGACCTCTGTTCAGCTTTCATTGTTTCCGTAAGAAACTGGGCCTGGGAAGATGGCTCAGTGGTTAAGAGCACTTGCTGCTCTCGGAGAGGATCCTAGCATCCAAGTCAATTGGCTTACAACTCAAGCTCCAGTCAATCCAGCACCCTCTACTGGTCCCCATAGGCACTGACAAATACATGGAACATAGACAGATACACACTCATACTCATAAATCAGAAAAAAATAATAATTTAAGAAAAGCCAACTAAAACCAAAGTCTTTGATGGAGACCGTGAAGGCTGTGTTGAGGGAGCACACTTCATAACGTGAAGCCCACTGTTAGGACTATTTTTAGTTTACAGTTCAGTGGTGTTAATTACACTTATAGGGTTGTGCATCTATCACCCCCATCCATTTCAGGCTCTCTTCCATCACCTTAAGGAGAAACTGTACACATGGAGCAGTCATTTCTCACCCCTTTTCACCCCAACAACCTTTAATCTGTCTTTTTTTCCTATTATGTACTTGCTTTTTTTGGTATAGTTTCTAAGACAGGTCATACACTGTTTATCCTTTTGTGTCTAGCTACTTGCCCTTAGATAAAGTTTTCTAACTTTGAGACTGGCAGGCGGTCTGTAGGATTGGAGCCAGCCTAGGCTACGTATCCAGACTTGTCTCAGAAACAAAACAAGGATCAGGTGTAAAGGAGCAGGTTTAATCCTGGTACTCAGGAAAGGTAGGTGGATCTCTGTGAGTTCGAGGCTAGCTTGGTCTACATAGTGAGTTCCAGGTAGTGAGAGCTACATAGTTTCAAAACAACAACAATGTACAAAATAAAAGATACCAGCCCCCAAACCAAAGCAAAGCCAGTGAAGGTCATACACTGGGTTCAGCGTACAGTTTGATAATAGAGTGGTTGTCCCGCATTTGTGAGCCCCTAAATTCAAACCCCAGTACTGAAAAAGAAAAAAAAAGTGTATTAATAGTAGTGGAATGATGCTATGACCACTGGGTCATGTGGTGATGCTATGACCGTTGGGTCATGTGGTAATGCTATGACCTTTGGGTCGTGTGGTGATGCTATGACCTCTGGGTTATGTGGTGATGCTATGACCACTGGGTCATGTGGTGATGCTATGACCACTGGGTCATGTGGTGATG